>CM056054.1:11964623-12176123 GCA_029574335.1 Rana kukunoris | reverse complement strand
AACATTGGCTAAAACTTGGGGCACAGTGGCAGCACTTGGGGCCACAGTGCGAAACATTTGAGGCACAGTGGCAGCATTTGGGGCACAGTGGCAGCACTTGGGGCACAGTGGCAACATTTGGGCACATTGGCAGCACTTGGGGCACAGTGGTTGGCTGCGGTTGACTTGTTTTTTTTCCCTTACAGATTTTTTCTCTATTATTTCTATTTCTACTATTATCCTATATTATTCTATTCTCTATTATCCTATATTATTCTATTCTCTATCATTCTTTTCTCTATTATCCTATATTATTCTATTCTCTCTATTACTATCTCTATTCTCTATTATCCTATATTATTATTCTCCTATTATCCTATATTATTCTATTCTCCATTTTTTGCACTCTATATTTGACTTTTTTCTCCCTCCTCCAGGTCAGGCAGGCTATTTGGTGTATAAGTCTATTCCATATGGATCGGTGGATTCTGTACTGCCCTACCTGATCCGGAGGGCCCAGGAGAACCAGAGTGTCCTGCAGGGGATCCGAAAGAGAGAGAGACCTCCTACATAAAGAGTGGATGAGACGTCTGTTGGGCCGAAACTAGAACCATCCAACAGGAGGCCTGGCCCCCCCCCCCCCCAGACAGGAGGCCTGAGACCCCTGAGACCCCCCCCCCCCCCAGACAGGATGCCTGAGACCCCCCCCCCCAGACAGGAGGCCTGGGACCCCCCCCCCAGACAGGGGGGGGGGGGATATTACAGGGGACTTTGTACATACATGACCCGTCCTGAGGGTTCCCCTGGAAGGATTCTCATCACCCCGAGCAGCACAGTCTGGAGTTCTGCTCACTGATGTTGTGTTTTTCTGTGTAACCCTCAGTATCCATGCTGACCCGTACATAATGGCGCCATTTTCTACAAGCTCTGCCCCAATGTGTGATTATTTCAGGAAAACTTTTTCTAGAATGGGCTTTTGGGGACAGCTTGGGGTCTGCTTTATGTTACTTACCCACTTGGGGACCGCCCAACGATTTTTTACTGCAGCAGGGTGGCCCCCACTGCGCTGGATCTCGTACTTGTATGTGATCCAGCATTTCAGGGGAGGAGACTACAGAGTCAGTTAGCAGGTCCTCCTGGCCAATCATTTATGGCTGGGGCCTGCTGAGCGGCTTGGCGAATGACAACACAGAGCTCTGTCCATAGGAAACAGCGGCGCTGGACAAGCTCCTCCCCGCTTAGTGAGCAGAGAGGGACCTGTCATCCGACCAGCTCAGCGGAGATCTGCGGAGAGATCTCATAATGAGCTGGCGGACCGCTGAAAAGCAGGTCCGTCCCCGTGTGAAAGGGGCCTTATACAAGCTGTACACTCATTACTTAACATTGTAGCAAAGTGTCATTTCTTCAGTGTTGTCACATGAAAAGATAAAAGAAAATATTTACTAAAATGTGAGGGGTGTACTTACATTTGTGAGATAATATATATATATAAAATCAGAGCAGCCCAAGGGCCCCATGCCACTAGGGGGCCCCATCAGGGTTGCCAGGCTTAGTAAAACCAGGGACAGTATGTAAAAAATCTGTGTTTTTTTTACATCTGTCCCTGATATGTCCAAAACTGACATGCTTCTGATGTGAAAATCCTGAGATTTTAGCTGCCCGCCTCCTGGCGTGGTGTAAGCCCAGAGGCCCCATAATCTTCTATTGCCCGGGGGGCCCCATGAGTTGTCAGTCCGCCCCTGGAGCAGCCATCACAAATGTTGGGGCCCCTTACAGGTGTAATGCAAAAAAATGCAAAAAAAAAAGAAAAGAACAAGAGGGGGGCCAGCCAGGCCCCTGGGGACCATCGGACCCCTTACATGTATAATGCAAAAAAAAAAAAAAGAACAAGAGGGGGGGGGGGGGGGCAGCCAGGCCCCTGGGGACCATCAGGCCCCTTACAAATGTAATGCAAAAAAATGCAACAAAAAAAAAAAAGAACAAGGGGGGGGGCCAGCCAGGCTCCTGGGGACCATCGGGCCCCTTACAGGTGTAATGCAAAAAAAAAAGAACAAGAGGGGGGCAGCCAGGCCCCTGGGGACCATCGGGCCTCTTAAAGGTGTAATGCAAAAAAAAAAAAAAAAAGAACAAGAGGGGGGCCAGCCAGGCTCCTGGGGACCATCGGGCCCCTTACAGGTGTAATGCAAAAAAATTAAAACAGGAGGGGGGCCAGCCAGGCCCCCTTACAGGTGTAATGCAAAAAAAAAAAAAGGCCCCTGGGAACCATCGGGCTCCTTCCAGGTGTAATGCAAAAAAATAAAAAAAAGAACAAGAGGGGGGTCAGCCAGGCCCCTGGGGACCATTGGGCACCTCACAGGTGTAATGCAAAAAAAAATAAACGAACAAGAGGGGGGGGGCAGCCAGGCCCCTGGGGCCCATTGGGGCCCTTACAGGTGTAATGCAAAAAAAAAAAAAAGAACAGGAGGGGGGGGGGGGCAGCCAGGCCCCTGGGAACCAGCGGGCCCCTTACAGGTGTAATGCAAAAAAATAAAAAAAAGAACACGAGGGGGGGCAGCCAGGCCCCTGGGAACCATCGGGCACCTTACAGGTGTAATGCAAAAAAATAAAAAAAAGAAGAACAAGAGGGGGGTCAGCCAGGCCCCTGAGGACCATTGGGCACCTTACAGGTGTAATGCAAAAAAAAAAAAAGAACAAGGGGGGGCCAGCCAGGCTCCTGGGGACCATCGGGCCCCTTACAGGTGTAATGCAAAAAAAAAAGAACAAGAGGGGGGCAGCCAGGCCCATGGGGACCATTGGGCCTCTTAAAGGTGTAATGCAAAAAAAAAAAAGAGCAGGGGGGGGGGGCAGGCCCCTGGGAACCATTGGGCACCTCACAGGTGTAATGCAAAAAAAATAAAAGAACAAGAGGGGGGGGGGGCAGCCAGGCCCCTGGGGCCCATTGGGGCCCTTACATGTGTAATGCCTGTACCCCCTTGATGGCGGTCCTGTATATAATATAAAGGGTTGATTCAGAGTCTATAGGGCCACCCCTGCAGCATCTCATGTGTTAGAATATATGTGAAGTATCGGGATCTGAGCACAGACATTTGTCGCTTCTCTTTTATTATTATTATTATTATTATTATTGTTACATTATATAATAAATACAAAGTATCTTTTCATTGCTCAGCCCCGGACTCTACATTGAGTATAACAATGTATCATGTTGGTGAATGTAATAGAAGCAGCTCTGTGTGTTCTCTGATTAGTGAACTTTGACCCGTGATGGGGGGGGGGGGGCTGTTTGCTGGCTGGGGGCCCAGATTGGCTCCATATATAGAACCTCCCAGTGCTGACCTTATATAGGAGACCCCGGAACCAAATCCCACAGGAGGGGGAGGGGAGAGGAGGACTATCACTGACTGCACCACTGAGAGAGGAAACCATAGAGTAGAGGAAAGTTTACAGAGAAGAAAACGACAGAAGCGTTCTCCATTCCTCCGTCCAGAAAGCCGCCATGGACGCCAAGTAAGAGAGAACCACACGATATATATAGACCGCGCTGAGCTGGACGCACGCGTTAAAGTGTAACTAAAGGCCAAAACCTTTCATTTATACTATAAATACCTCTCTGCAAGGAAAGCGGCTTTCTAAAAGAATGGTATATGTAGTTCTACTAGAATCACAATGTAGATTGCAGCACTAGGAGTGAGACTGAAGCTTCCACCCCAAAAAATAAAAAAAAATTGCCTTCAGGGAAAAATAAATCAGTGACTTCTATGTGATATTGCAGCCCAGGGCTCAGAGTCCTTGTGAAGGGAGAACCACCAGCGGGAGCTCCAGGTGACGACTCACCAGTAGGACGAGTTATTATTATTATTATTATTTAGATACTTCTATAGAGCTGTCAATTCATGCAGCGCTTTACATATATATTGTACATTCACATCAGTCCCTGCCCTCAAGGAGATTACAAACTAAAGTCCCTAACTCACATTCACTCACTATTTCGCGTTTTTCGACACCCCGGTTTTATCGCGATTTTTTATTTTTTTGGCAATTTTTATTTTTTTTACATTTCCTTTAACAACCAGCTATAAACAGGTAAATCGTGGTAAAAACGCAGTACTTGCGTTTTGAACGCGGGTCAATTGAATTCTATTACATGCGAAAAAGAAAAACAAAAAGCGGCGCCCTCTAAGCGTAGTAACTTTTTATTACTGTGACAAAACAAAACAATTCTTATGAGGATACTACTCACAAGGCTGCAGGGTTCATGGGCATAAAAGGTGTCATCTGTGCCTGGCTTCCGGTGTGGGTGTGCTCAGCTGATGTTGGTAATCCTGTGATGGCTGAATGCTCTGGCTGCTTTTTGCTGGGAAAAAAAGTCCAAAAACGCAGGGGCACAAAAAAAAGCATTGATGTGAAGATGTTCCATAGGAACCCATGTTAAAAAAAATTCCCTGCATCTCTGCAAAATGCATCAAAAAACGCATCAGTGTGAATGAAGCCTTCCCCGCCAGTAGTGATCAGTTCAGACATGTAGAGATCCTAGTCTGAACCTGCCTGAGCTATACTGCTGGAGAGCTGTCACTGCAAACCAGGGCTGGGACAAGGGGTAGGCAGGAGGGAGGGCCGCCCCCTGGCACTGTGGTATTATGTGGGATTGAAGGTGCCACAAGGAGATTATATTCCCTTACATCAGAGTCCGCACAAAGGCGCCCCTCTACAATGGGAGTGCGCACAGAGGCGCCCCTTTACAATGGGAGTGCGCACAGAGGCGCCCCTTTACAATGGGAGTGCGCACAGAGGCGCCCCTTTACAATGGGAGTGCGCACAGAGGCGCCCCTTTACAATGGGAGTGCGCACAGAGGCGCCCCTTTACAATGGGAGTGCGCACAGAGGCGCCCCTTTACAATGGGAGTGCGCACAGAGGCGCCCCTTTACAATGGGAGTGCGCACAGAGGCGCCCCTTTACAATGGGAGTGCGCACAGAGGCGCCCCTTTACAATGGGAGTGCGCACAGAGGCCCCCTTTACATCAGAGGCGCCCCTTTACATCAGAGGCGCCCCTTACATCAGAGTCTGCACAGAGGATCCCCTTACATCATAGTCCTCGTGTCTGTGCAGAGAGCGAAGGGGATGTCAGCGCTGGTGTGCGCTGAGGCTGAGCTATGTGTGAGATGAGACATAGCTCAGCTCTGCAGCCATCTACCTCAGAGCTGACAGAGGCACGGCTGCACAGTGGGAGGTGAGCAGCGGCCGTGACCTGTGTTAGCAGTGCTCCAGCAGGCATATTCCTGCTCTGCAAAAACAGCATTTGGTAGTGGTGGCTGTGCATAGTGTCACCAGCCCGGGGGGGGATTTCCACCCTGCCCCCCCTGTTAGCCCTCCCTTGTTTAAGGGCCCACTGACGGGCCAGGTTTGCAAGATATCACAGAGGTGATATCATTTGCTGCTCAGTGATTGCAGTATTCTAGTCTGCATCTCCCCCAAGGTAATCCATAAAACCTGGCCTGTTAGTGGGCCCTGAGGACAGGGGTTGATGAGCACTGCTCTAGATGACCCGGCACTGCTGCAGACCGCCAACCAACAGCGGCCAAGGAATTCCCTACCACTGTTGCCCGTGACTCTAGCAATTCAATCTCTAGCTACAAATCATTGATCGATGTGATATCCACTCAGCTTTCAGAGACCCTCGTTCTGCATTCACTCATCTGGCTGAGCTGCATAATCGCTGCAATCTTTGCTTCTTCATAAGGGCCGGGGGCTGGGATGTTATCAGGAATGTACAGCACTCTTCTGGCCCCTCCCATCAGTCATTATCTGCCTGCATTGCACAGAGACCGCCATTTATTCCTCAGGGTCTCTGCAAAAAAAAATGAAATGTTTGGGGTTCTGAGTAATTTTCTAGAAAAAAATTATGATTTTTACATGTAGGAGAGAAGTGCCTGGATGGGGAGTGTTTAATTCTTCCTCTCTAAACTAGAACACGGGCCCATGTCCGGCTTTTATTGGCAGGTTTCCTTGAAAGCCCACATTTTATGGTCCAGCCCTCCCAAAGTTGTATAAATTCTAAACCTGACCTGCTTTGTTTGTTCCAGCGCACCGTCCTGTGACTTGTACGTGTCGGCCATGCTGCTGAGCGCCGCCGGGGACGCTCTGGGCTACAGGAACCAGCTGTGGGAGTTTTGCAAATCCGGAGCCCAAATTCACAGGGAGCTGAGAGATCTGGGGGGGCTGCCGAGAATAACCGCGTCTCTACCGGACTGGCCGGTCAGCGATGACACCGTGCTCCACTTGGCGACCGCCGAGAGCCTGGCCACAGGTGGGGGAAGGATTGTATTATTCAGATACATGTTTATGGAGGAATCAGAGTTTGGCAGGAGGGGGGGGGGGGGGATTGGTTTCGTAGGGAGCAAAATTCAGGAACCAATCCCCTGTATGTCTCTTCCTACAATAGCTGACAGCCGGCTTCTCCTCCTCTCCCTCCCGCCAGCTTTTAGCTGCTGAAAAGAAAAAGGTACACAGGATATCTGTTCCTTTTAATTGACTCCACCTCTGCACGATCACCCTCTGTGCACCATCGTCTTTCCCCGGCTGCCTGGGCCCCCCTGTGTGCACTTCACCCTCCCCCTGCACCGATCACTCTGTGCACCATCCTCTTTCCTCTGCTGCCCGGGCCCCCCTGTGTGCACTTCACCCTCCCCCTCCCCCTGCTCCGATCACCCTCTGTGCACCATCGTCTTTCCCCGGCTGCCTGGGCCCCCCTGTGTGCACTTCACCCTCCCCCCTCCCCCTGCACCGATCACCCTCTGTGCACCATCCTCTTTCCTCTGCTGCCTGGGCCCCCTGTGTGTACTTCATCCTCCCCCTGCTCCGATCACCCTCTGTGCACCATCCTCTTTCCCCTGCTGCCTGGGCCCCCTGTGTGCCCCTCATCCTCCCCCCTGCACCGATCACCCTCTCTGTGCAACATCCTCTTTCCATGTGCTGCCCAGGCCCCCCTGTGTGCCCTTCATCCTCCCCCTACACCTTTCCCATCTCTCCACCTCCTCTCTCCTGCACCTCTCTACCATCATAGATAGATACATGCATTGCATCAATCCATCTATGGTCGCTGCTGACACCCCCCAAAACGGTGAACAGCGGGCGCCATGCTGGGTGTTCGCTGTTCACTCAGCTGTGTGTTAGCAAAGCAAATTCCTTCACTTTGCTAACACTGAACCGCCTTTCAGCCAATCAGGTTTCCGGGTCTGTTACCAGTCACCTGATTGGCTGAAAACGTCAGGCGCTGTGATTGGACGCCTGAGAGAGGACGGAAAAAGACATGAAGGGCATGCAGGAAACCGCCGCTGACCCGCTCCGAGACAGGTAAGTGCCGGGCGGCATCTGATGGGGCACACTGGCGGCATCTGATGGGGCACAGTAGCGGCAATTGATGGGCACAGTAGCGGCATCTGATGGGGCACACTGGCAGCATCTGATGGGGCACAGTAGCAGCATCTGATGGGCACATTGGCATTTGGGGCACAGTAGCAGCAATTGATGGGCACACTGGCAGCATCTGATGGGGCACAGTAGTAGCAATGAATGGGCACATTGGTGGCAATTGATGGGCACACTGGCAGCATCTGTTGGGGCACAGAAGCAATTGATGGGCACACTGGCAGCATTTGATGGGGCACATTGGCGGCAATTGATGGGCACACTGGCAGCATCTGTTGGGGCACAGTAGCAGCAATTGATGGGTACACTGGCAGCATCTGATGAGGCACAGTAGTAGCAATTAATGGGCACATTGGTGGCAATTGATGGGCACACTGGCAGCATCTGTTGGGGCACAGAAGCAATTGATGGGCACACTGGCAGCATCTGTTGGGGCACAGAAGCAATTGATGGGCACACTGGCAGCATTTGATGGGGCATATTGGCGGCAATTGATGGGCACACTGGCGGCATTTGATGGGGCACACTGGCGGCATTTGATGGGGCACAGTGGCGGCATTTGATGGGGCACAGTGGCGGCAATTGATGGGGCACAGTGGCGGCAATTGATGGGGCACAGTGGCGGCAATTGATGGGCACACTGGCAGCATTTGATGGGGCACAGTGGCCCAAACTTTTTTTGTTTGTTTGCGCCCCCCAAAAATTTTAAGCACCAGCCGCCACTGTTATATGTGAAGTATCGGGATCTGAGCACAGACATATCTCACTTTTATTATTATTATTATTATTAATATATTCTTTTATTTATAAATACAAAGTATCTTTTCATTGCTCAGCCCCGGACTCTGCATTGGGTATAACAATGTATCATGTTGGTGAATGTAATAGAAGCAGCTCTGTGTGTTCTCTGATTAGTGAACTTTGACCCGTGGCTGAGGGGGGTAGGTTCTGTTGGCTGGGTGGGGGCCCAGATTGGCTCCTGATATAGAAACTCCCAGTACTGACCTTTATAGGGAGGAGACCCCGGCACCAAATCCCACAGGAGGGGGAGGGGAGAGGAGGAGGACTATCACTGACTGCACCACTGAGAGAGGAAACCATAGAGTAGAGGGAAGTTTACAGAGAAGAAAACGACAGAAACGTTCTCCATTCCTCCATCCAGAAAAGCCGCCATGGACGCCAAGTAAGAGCGAACCACACGATATATATAGACCGCGCTGAGCTGGACGCACGCGTTAATGTGTAACTAAAGGCCACATTTTTTTTTCACCATAAATATCTCTCTGCAAAAAAAAAGGATTTCCAAAAGAATGGTATAAGTAGTTCTATTTCAATCACAATGTAGATTGCAGCACTAGGAGTGAGACTGAAGCTTCCACCCCAAAAAAAAAAAATCTCCTTCAGGTAAAAATAAATCTGTGACTTCTAGAGTAGAGTTGCCATCACATTAAAACTAAACGCATAATAATTACACAGGTTCTGGGGCTGATTGAGGTGATGATTAAACTCACTTGGTGTCTTCTCTGCATTAACCACTTAAGCCCGCGACCATTCGGCTGGCCAAAGACCAGAGCACTTTTTTTGCAATTCGGCACTGCGTCACTTTAACTAACAATTGCGCGGATCTTATTGACCCCACATCTCTCCATAAAGAGGACCTGTCACTATTCCTATTACAAAAATTCTTGTTTGAAAAATCACTGCGCAAATACCGTATGACATAAAAACTTGCAACGGCCACCATTTTATTCCCTAAGGTCTCTGCTAAAAAAAAAATTACATAATGTTTAGGGGTTCTGAGTAATTTTCTAGAAAAAAAAATGACTTTTACATGTAGTACCAGAATTGGCCCGGTATAAGAAGTAGTTGATTCTTCACCCTCTAAACTAGAACACGGGCCCATGTCCGGCTTTTATTGGCAGGTTTCCTTGAAAGCCTATTTTTTATGGTCCAGCCCTCCCCTCCCCCCCAAAGTTGTATAAATTCTAAACCTGACCTGCTTTGTGTGTTCCAGCGCACCGTCCTGCGACTTGTACGTGTCGGCCATGCTGCTGAGCGCCGCCGGGGACGCTCTGGGCTACAGGAACCAGCTGTGGGAATACTGCAAATCCGGAGCCCAAATTCACAGGGAGCTGAGAGATCTGGGGGGGCTGCCGAAAATAACCGCGTCTCTACCGGACTGGCCGGTCAGCGATGACACCGTGCTCCACTTGGCGACCGCCGAGAGCCTGGCCACAGGTGGGGGAAGGATTGTATTATTCAGACACATGCTTAAAAGGGGGGTAGCGCCTGTCCTCCAGGAGGAATCGGATTTGGGCAGGAGAGATGGGGTGGGGGGGGGTGGATTTGTTCAGTAGGGAGCAAATTCAGGAACCAATCCCCTGTATGTCTCTCCCTACAATAGCTGACAGCCGGCTTCTCCTCCTCTCCCTCCCGCCAGATTTTAGCTGCTAAAAAGAAAGTCACACAGGATATTGGTTCCTTTAATTGACCCTCACCCCTGCACCGATCACCCGCTTTGTGTACCATCCTCTTTTTCTTTGCTGCCCGGGCCCCCCTGTGTGCACCCCACCCCCCTGCACCGATCACCCGCTTTGTGCACCATCCTCTTCCCCCTGCTGCCTGGGCCCCCCACCCTCGCCCCCTGCACAGATCACCCCCTGTGTGCACCCCACCCTCCCCCTACACCAATTACCCTCTCTGTGCACCATCCTCTTCCCCCTGCTGCCTGGGCCCCCCTGTGTGCACCCCACCCAACATCAATCACCCGCGTTGTGCACCATCCTCTTCCCCTCTGCTTCTCGGCCCCCCTGTGTGCACCCCACCCTCCCCCCTGCTCTCCAGCATTGCTGGCTTTCCTTCTCACAAAGAAACCATATTTACAGTATGTATGACTGACGCTGCGATTCTCAGTCTCCTTTTTTCCTAAATGCTTTTTGCAGGGAAGCTGGGTGAGGACTTGTACCATGAGCTCGCTAAGAGATACGTGTCTGCCATGTCCGATATGGAGGGGAGGAAGCCTGGACCTACCAGTATTCTGGGTAAGTTGGTGTCACCTCCTGGCTGAGCCTCCGTCTGGTCCTGTAGATTAAGGTGACCAGATTTTTAAAATGAAATCTGGGGGCATATATTTTTTTATTGGCAAATGGTAATCTATTTTATACACATGTTTCCTCAAATTTATATATGCACTCAGTGGTGTTGCGTGGGTTGTCAGCGCCCAGGACAAGGCAAGAAATTTGCACCCCTCTGCCAGACTTTTATCACTCCGAGTGCCTTCCACTAGTACTGAGCAACCTGACCCCTACCCTGACCTACTTGGCCCCTACCCTGACCTACTTGGCCCCTACCCTGACCTACTTGGCCCCTACCCTGACCTACTTGGCCCCTACCCTGACCTACTTGGCCCCTACCCTGACCTACTTGGCCCCTACCCTGACCTACTTGGCCCACACCCTGACCTACTTGGCCCACACCCTGACCCCCTACCCTGACCTACCTGGCCCCCTACCCTGACCTACCTGGCCCCCTACCCTGACCTACCTGGCCCCCTACCCTGACCTACCTGGCCCCCTACCCTGACCTACCTGGCCCCCTACCCTGACCTACCTGGCCCCCTACCCTGACCTACCTGATTCCTACACGGACCTACCTGATTCCTACACGGACCTACCTGATTCCTACACGGACCTACCTGATTCCTACACGGACCTACCTGACCCCCTACACGGACCTACCTGACCCCCTACACGGACCTACCTGACCCCCTACACGGACCTACCTGACCCCCTACACGGACCTACCTGACCCCCTACACGGACCTACCTGTCCCCCTACACGGACCTACCTGACCCCCTACACGGACCTACCTGATTCCTACACGGACCTACCTGATTCCTACACTAACCTACCTGATTCCTACACTAACCTACCTGATTCCTACACTAACCTACCTGATTCCTACACTAACCTACCTGATTCCTACACTGATTTACATAATTCCAATACTGACCACTACACTGACCTACCTGATTCCTGCACTACTCGCACCCCCCCCCCCCCCATAAGAACAGTGTAGATCGGTTGATTTTTCTGGCCTCCATGATAATCCGTCGGAGCAGGGCCCTCCCCAGCACCAGGTACTGTTCCCGACACCTAGCCGCTCCTCAGTATGCCCTGCCAAGAGCTTCTCCAATAGCCGCTGTATGCTCTGCACCACCCCTCCCCTTCAATGTTCTCACACTCATGGGCCACCCGCACCAGAGGGATTATGGGGGACAGGCTGAACCACAGGAGTCACTGGGCGGGGGGGGGGGGCGCAACACCGCACACTTGGGGGCACAGTAATGATGTTGCACCCCCAAATGTTTCTCCCGGGGAGAGAGTACCAAATCCAGGGACAGACTGGCTCTGGGGACATGGTCCTCAATCTGGGGACGAAAACCAGGGATGTCTGGTCACCCTACTGTAGATTGAAGCCTTACGCAAAATGCCTAATGGGCACAGCAGGTGTACAGACCTGGGAACTCATTACAGGGATGGTGAGAACCCCTCATAATGGGCACAGCAGGTGTACAGACCCGGGAACTCATTACAGGGATGGTGAGAACCCCTCATAATAGGCACAGCAGGTGAACAGACTTGGGAGAACTCAACACAGAGAGCTCACCAAGAGTCCCTGGGGATAGATGAGACTTCCATGTGGTTACACTCTCCATTATCTTTAAAACAATAAGAAAACCGTTTTGGGTGAACTGATCCTTTTAACACTTATATCCTTTCTTCAGGGACCTCTCAGTTGCGTCCCGGAGAACCTGGAGGATACCGCATTCCATTTAACCCTTCTGCGACCGGATGTGGAGCAGCGATGAGAGCCATGTGTATAGGACTCAGGTCAGTATTCATACTGTGTTACGGGATATTAATAGTAATAAACTCTTATAAATGGTCACAAATGACCATATGATGATGAGTCCGTATATATCAAAGCACCGGTGGGGGTCATAGATGATATCCGCAAGTCAAGCAGCTTTGACATGACGAAGCGCGGAAGCTGCTATTATGCCAAGTCCATCTGGCAGAAGCTTTTTCCTGAACTTTCCTGGACACACTCCAGCAAAGCGGACTCTTCTGAAGATGGTCCCTCTGAATAGCCACTTTCCCTCTTCTTCTATAGATGCATCCTCAGGATAGACGCCTCCCTTCTTCTTCTAGAGATGTTTCCTCAGGGTAGCCACTTTCCCTCTTCTTCTAGAGACGCTCCCTCAGGGTAGCCACTTTCCCTCTTCTTCTAGAGATGCTTCCTCAGGGTAGCCACTTTCCCTCTTCTTCTAGAGATGCTTCCTCAGGGTAGCCACTTTCCCTCTTCTTCTAGAGATGCTTCCTCAGGGTAGCCACTTTCCCTCTTCTTCTAGAGATGCTTCCTCAGGGCTGCCACTTTCCCTCTTCTTCTAGAGACGCTCCCTCGGGGTAGCCACTTTCCATCTTCTTCTAGAGACGCTCCCTCAGGGTAGCCATTTTCCCTCTTCTTCTAGAGACGCTCCCTCAGGATAGACGCCTCCCTCTTCTTCTAGAGACGCTCGATCAGGGTAGCCACTTTCCCTCTTCTTCTAGAGACGCTCCCTCAGGGTAGCCACTTTCCATCTTCTTCTAGAGATGCTTCCTCAGGTTAGCCACTTTCCCTCTTCTAGAGACGCTCCCTCAGAGTAGCCACCTTCCATCTTCTTCTAGAGACGCTCCCTCAGGGTAGCCACATTGCATCTTCTTCTAGAGACGCTCCCTCAGGGTAGCCACATTGCATCTTCTTCTAGAGACGCTCCCTCAGGGTAGCCACATTGCATCTTCTTCTAGAGATGCTCCCTCAGGGTAGCCACCTTCCATCTTCTTCTAGAGACGCTCCCTCAGAGTAGCCACCTTCCATCTTCTTCTAGAGGCGCTCCCTCAGGGTAGCCACCTTTCATCTTCTTCTAGAGATGCTCCCTCAGGGTAGCCACTTTCGCTCTTCTTCTAGAGCTGCTTCTTTGGGGTAGCCACCTTCCATCTTCTTCTAGAGACGCTCCCTCAGGGTAGCCACCTTCCATCTTCTTCTAGAGACGCTCCCTCAAGGTAGCCACTTTCCCTCTTCTTCTAGAGACGCTCCCTCAGAGTAGCCACCTTCCATCTTCTTCTAGAGACGCTCCCTCAGGGTAGCCACCTTCCATCTTCTTCTAGAGATGCTTCCTCAGGGTAGCCACTTTCCCTCTTCTTCTAGAGATGCTTCCTCAGGGTAGCCACTTTCCCTCTTCTTCTAGAGATGCTTCCTCAGGGTAGCCACTTTCCCTCTTCTTCTAGAGATGCTTCCTCAGGGCTGCCACTTTCCCTCTTCTTCTAGAGACGCTCCCTCGGGGTAGCCACTTTCCATCTTCTTCTAGAGACGCTCCCTCAGGGTAGCCATTTTCCCTCTTCTTCTAGAGACGCTCCCTCAGGATAGACGCCTCCCTCTTCTTCTAGAGACGCTCGATCAGGGTAGCCACTTTCCCTCTTCTTCTAGAGACGCTCCCTCAGGGTAGCCACTTTCCATCTTCTTCTAGAGATGCTTCCTCAGGTTAGCCACTTTCCCTCTTCTAGAGACGCTCCCTCAGAGTAGCCACCTTCCATCTTCTTCTAGAGACGCTCCCTCAGGGTAGCCACATTGCATCTTCTTCTAGAGACGCTCCCTCAGGGTAGCCACATTGCATCTTCTTCTAGAGACGCTCCCTCAGGGTAGCCACATTGCATCTTCTTCTAGAGATGCTCCCTCAGGGTAGCCACCTTCCATCTTCTTCTAGAGACGCTCCCTCAGAGTAGCCACCTTCCATCTTCTTCTAGAGGCGCTCCCTCAGGGTAGCCACCTTTCATCTTCTTCTAGAGATGCTCCCTCAGGGTAGCCACTTTCGCTCTTCTTCTAGAGCTGCTTCTTTGGGGTAGCCACCTTCCATCTTCTTCTAGAGACGCTCCCTCAGGGTAGCCACCTTCCATCTTCTTCTAGAGACGCTCCCTCAAGGTAGCCACTTTCCCTCTTCTTCTAGAGACGCTCCCTCAGAGTAGCCACCTTCCATCTTCTTCTAGAGACGCTCCCTCAGGGTAGCCACCTTCCATCTTCTTCTAGAGATGCTTCCTCAGGGTAGCCACTTTCCCTCTTCTTCTAGAGATGCTTCCTCAGGGTAGCCACCTTCCATCTTCTTCTAGAGACGCTCCCTCAGGGTAGCCACCTTCCATCTTCTTCTAGAGACGCTCCCTCAGGGTAGCCACCTTCCATCTTCTTCTAGAGACGCTCCCTCAGGGTCGCCACTTTCCCTCTTCTTCTAGAGACGCTCCCTCAGGGTAGCCATCTTCCCTCTTCTTCTAGAGCTGCTTCTTTGGGGTAGCCACCTTCCCTCTTCTCGAGATGCTTCCTCTGGGTAGCCACTTCAACAATCTTGACCAACAAAGTCTTTACTGCATTCAGATGCATCCCAATTCTGTTCAGTGCTGTTAACGCTGGGGTCCCTGGTTTTAATCAGTACATTATCTGCTTTGGGTGTGCACGTTCTCCCTGTGCTCGCATAGATTTCCTCCGGGTACTCTGATTTCCTCCCACACTGCTGGTAGGTTAAATGGCTCCTGTCCAAGTTGGGCCCCAGTGTTTGAATGTAGGCACGTGAGATGGGAACCTTAGAAAGCTCCTTGAGGGCAGGGACTCGTGTAGATGTACAGTATGTAAAGTGCTGCTTAACTCATCTGCCCATAGAAATTATCTGTAATAAAGGGAGTTCCTAAGTCCATGAAAGTTTTTTTTCAAAAATATGCTTGTAATCCAAAGCACTTATATATCAAAGCGAATTTCTCCATAAGAAATAATGGAAACTCAGATGATTCGTTCCACAACCATTTATTCATAAGTCCTTCACTTTATAGTCCATATAAAAATATTATAGCAATGTGATTGGTTGTATAACCATAAAATGTCCATCCACACATGGAAGCCTCACCAAGGGGATTAGAAACAAAATCCAGCAGGAGCTCCAGAGTATAAAAGAGAAGAGAGGCGCCTCAAAAGCAACCTCGATCAGACTTCCATCAGACTTTTCCATGGATTTCTGTCTGAAGGGTGTTGTCCATGAGCTTGGTATGCATACACATGGCCAGGGCCGCCATTAGGGGGGTACAGGCAGTACACCTGTAAGGGGCCCGGAGGTCCCCAGGGCCCCAGATGGGAACCCCCCCTTTTTTTTTATATATATATTTTTATTTCTTCTTCCTTTTTTTTTTTTTTTTTTTTTTATTAAAGGGACACGGATGGCATATATATGTGTGGGTGTATATATATATGTATGTGTGGGTGTATATATATATATATATGTATGTGTATGTACTTTGGACTTTAGTGCGATGGACTTGTGTACACACGATCGGATTTTGTTTCATCAGACATTTGTTGCCGGAAAGTTTGTTCGCACAGCGAATATTTGTCTGATGAAAAAGCGAAAGTTTGTCCGATGGAGCGTACACACGGTCGGATTGTCCGCTAAAACAGGTCCGTCTGACATTTGTTCGATTGTGTGTACGGGCCTTTAGTGTAGCAATATGTTGCTAAATGTTGTACCTTCATTAAATGTAACCATATTGCTACACTTAGAAGGTGCTTCTCTTCTCTTTTATACTCAGTTGTGGAATGACGCTACTTGTATATCAAGACATCGCTTGTATATCAAGTCAAAATGTATTTAAAACATTTTGCTTGTCTTGCAAAACGCTCTCAAACCAAGGTTTAACTGCATATATACATTTTTATTTAGCGTATATTCTCTTCCCAGATTTCCCCGACCGTCGGAGCTGCCTCTCCTGATTGCGATCAGTGTGGAGAGCGGAAAAATGACTCACAACCACCCCACAGGTTGGTCATATTTCAGGATCAAGATGGCTGCAGTTGTGTCTTCAGTTAGACTGCTATCACTATACTAGTATTTATACTTTCTGCACTTGTACAGATTTTGTATTAATGGCGTCACATGGTCCATCATGGTGGATTTTATACATTTTTAGATGTGGCCTATAAGGGGGACATTTTGGGGAGTGTGAATCCTTGACGAAAAAACGCCAAAAAAAGGGATGTGCACCTCCACCACATACCGTATATACTCGAGTACAAGCTGAGTTTTTCAGAACATTTTTTTTGTGCTGAAAATGCCCCCCCTCTGCTTATGCCGCATACACACGACCGTTTTCTGGGTTCTTTGTAAAAAATTAAAGGGTCACTAAAGGAATTTTTTTTTTTTAGCTAAATAGCTTCCCTTACCTTACTGCAGTACTGGTTTCATGTCCTTATTGTTTGTTTTTGCTTTGAAGTTGGTGTTAACCTGCTCTGTTCTCCACACTTCCTGCTTGTCTGTTTCCTTATAAGCACCATACTGGGAGCTTTCTCACGATGGTTTAAGCCGTCATTACTGTGTGTCTAAAACTTCCCAGAACCAATCAGATTCATTTTAAAAACAAAACACTGCCCTGGATTTGTTTGTTTTTGTTCTGTGTGTCTCTTTCTACTTCACAGAAACATGAAGCCAGTTCAAAAGTGAAACTAACCTGCAGGCACATTATATGATTCATTTTTATCTATTTTTAATCATTTTGAAAAGGAATCGGTTAACTTTTATGTCTCTATACCCTGTAAACATTTATTTCGGCAAAAAAAAATGTTTTCCTTTAGTGACCCTTTAAGTTTCTAATGGTCAAGAAAAAACTATTTTTTTTTTATGCTCTAGCAAAGCGCGGTGACGTACGACGGCACTATAAAGGGGAAGTTCCATTCGGATGACGCCACCCTTGGGGCTGCTTTTGCTGTTAGTAAAAGACGATTCGCACTTTTCTGTGTGTTACAGCGTGATGAATGTGCTTACTCCATTACGAACGCTAGTTTTACCAGAACGAGCGCTCCCGTCTCATAACTTGCTTCTGCACGTTTTTTTCACGTCGTTAAAGCCCACACACGACCATTTTTTTACGACGTTAAAAAACGACGTGAAACATTAGAGCATGTTCAAAAATTGTAATGCCCATTTTTTACATTGTGAAAAATGCTCTGGAGCCCACACACGATCGTTTTTAACCACTTCTGACCAGCCCCACGTCCAAAGACGTCATCTTTTTGAAGATGGATATCTCGGTAACGGCAGCAGCTGCTGCCACAACCGAGATATCCATCTCTTCGTGGGGCGGTCCTGTTAACGATAATGGCGGTCATCGCGGTGGATTCGCCGCGAGATCGCCGTTACCGGCGGCGGGAGAGGGTGCCCCCCCCCCCTCCCGCCGCTCTCCCGCGCTCTCCGCCGCTTACCGTAGCCGTCGGTAGCGGCGGAGGCGATCGGGTCCTCTTGCTGGCTGTCCGGGGATGCGACTGAGGGAAAAAATGTCCCTCAGCCGTCCCCATACCTCTGCTGGGCGGAAGTGACGTCAAAACGTCATTTCCGCCCAGCGTCTTAAAGAGATATTTAATTTGTTTACATTTTGACTTTTTTTATTTTTTTATTTTTTTGCATTTAAGCCTGAATATGAGATCTGAGGTCTTTTTGACCCCAGATCTCATATATAAGAGGACCTGTCATGCTTTTTTCTATTACAAGGGATGTTTACATTCCTTGTAATAGGAATAAAAGTGATAATTTTTTTTTTTCAGTGTTAAAAATTATAAAATAAATAAAAATAAAACTGAAAACCAAAAAAAAAATTTTTTAAAGTGCCCCGTCCCGACGAGCTCGCGCGCAGAAGCAAACGCATACGCGAGTAGCGCCCGCATATGAAAACGGTGTTCAAACCACACAAGTGAGATGTCGCCGCGATCGTTAGAGCGAGAGCAATAATTCTAGCCCTAGACCTCCTCTGTATCTCAAAAAATGCAACCTGTAGAATTTTTAAAACGTCGCCTATCGAGATTTTTAAGGGTAAAAGTTTGACGCCATGCCACGAGCGGGCGCAATTTTTAAGCGTGACATGTTGGGTATCATTTTACTCGGCGTAACATTTATTCTTCACAATCAATAAAAAAATTGGGCCAAATGTATTGTTGTCCTATTTTTTAATTCAAGAAAGTGAATTTTTTCCAAAAAAAGTGCGCTTGTAAGACCGCTGCGCAAATACGGTGTGAGAAAAAGTATTGCAATGACCGCCATTTTATTCTCTAGGGTGTTAGAAAAAAAAAATATATATAATGTTTGGGGGTTTTAAATAATTTTCTAGCAAAAAAAACTGTTTTAGTCTCGTAAGCACCGAATCTGAAAAACAGGCTCGGGGCTGAAGTGGTTAATGACCTTAAAAAAAACGTAATTTTTTTTTTAAACCCGAAAAATGGTTGTGTGTCTCGAGTCACATTTTTGTGCCTAATCTCCCGGACTTTGGGGACCCGGTACTGGCTGACCGTAGGTCCCCTAGACCTTAATCCTGACACACATGCAGCCCCACTCTTCCTCCACAAGTGTGCAGAGTTTGTTGTCCGGGGGACCTAAGGCCAAGAAGCACCAATTTTTCAAATCCGGGCACCCCTTACATAGACTCCCATGTTAAAGAGTAATTTCTCTGGTGATTTTGGGGACCCGGTACCTGCCGGTCGTAGGTCCCCTGGACCCGGAACTTGAACACATGTAGCCCCATTTCTCCTCTACAAGTGTGCAAAGTTTGTTGACTGGGAAACCTACGACTGGGGAGCACCAATTTTTCAAATCCGGACACCCCTTCCATAGACTCCCATGTTAAACGTCAGTCTAGTCATGGGCACAGTGAGGCATGCAGATGGGCACCCTAGGCTTATACTCAAGTTAATACGTTTTTCTTTTGTGGTAAAATTAGGTGCCTCGGCTTATATTCGGGTCGGCTTATACTCAAGTATATATGGTAGATTGTGTGCTTACCAGAAGGCAAGTATAAAGAAGCCTGCAATTAATGCATACAAATGGGGTCTTTATCCAGAAGCGATGAAAATAATAGCTCCCCAAGTTTAAATAAATGGGCATAAACCATAGGCAGGCAACCAGAAGACCTCGATCATCCGGCAATCCGAATGTGTACATCAACATTTACCCAAAATAAGAAAAACTCACCATAGTGTAAATCGTATAAAAGGTTTAATAGGGAGCATAAAAAAGATACATTTACGAAAAGGAAAAGGTTTAAAAGCATCGAACAGTATGCCGGCCGGCTTGCAATCACGTACGTTTCGTCTATCTGACGTCATCTTGGGGAGCGTTTCCCCCCCCCCCAAGACGACGTCAGATAGACGAAATGTACGTCGGGAGGTTGGCGTGCTGACGTCATCGCATTGTTTCCCTAGTAGACGAGCGATTGCATTACTGAACTCAAAAACTCTACACAGATTGTGGATATTTTGCAATGGCCACCCAGTTCATTCATCCCATCCACAGAGAGATACTCTGGTATCTTCATATATTAATCCTTGTCTCTCTTTTCTCTTACAGGGTATCTTGGATCTCTGGCATCAGCCCTCTTTACAGCTCTGGCGGTACAGAGGGTCCCCCTGGAATTATGGGGGTTGCGTTTGTTGGAGGCTCTTCCTGTGGCTCTGGAGTATATCCGCTCCACAGGGAAGGATGTGGAGTGCCACGTGGAAGTGTGGGATTACTTCAGAGAAAGCTGGGAGAGGTAAGGGAGTGTAAATGATGCGTTTGGTAGTCATCTGGGAGAGGTAAGGGAATGTGGATAATGATAGAAGTGAGGAAGTGTGCATGATGATGATGCTGGTGGTGGTCAGATGGGAGAGGTGAGGGAGTGTGCATGATGATGCTGGTGGTGGTCAGATGGGAGAGGTGAGGGAGTGTGCATGATGATGATGATGCTGGTGGTGGTCAGATGGGAGAGATGAGGGAGTGTGCATGATGATGCTGGTGGTGGTCAGATGGGAGAGGTGAGGGGAGTGTGCATGATGCTGGTGGTGGTCAGATGGGAGAGATGAGGGAGTGTGCATGATGATGATGATGCTGGTGGTGGTCAGATGGGAGAGGTGAGGGAGTGTGCATGATGATGCTGGTGGTGGTCAGATGGGAGAGGTGAGGGAGTGTGCATGATGATGCTGGTGGTGGTCAGATGGTAGAGATGAGGGAGTGTGCATGATGATGCTGGTGGTGGTCAGATGGGAGAGGTGAGGGAGTGTGCATGATGATGCTGGGTGGTGGTCAGATGGGAGAGGTGAGGGAGTGTGCATGATGCTGGTGGTGGTCAGATGGTAGAGGTGAGGGAGTGTGCATGATGATGATGCTGGGTGGTGGTCAGATGGGAGAGGTGAGGGGGTGTGCATGATGATGATGGTGGGTGGTGGTCAGATGGGAGAGGTGAGGGAGTGTGCATGATGATGCTGGTGGTGGTCAGATGGTAGAGGTAAGGGAGTGTGCATGATGCTGGTGGTGGTCAGATGGGAGAGGTGAGGGAGTGTGCATGATGATGATGCTGGTGGTGGTCAGATGGGAGAGGTGAGGGAGTGTGCATGATGATGATGCTGGTGGTGGTCAGATGGGAGAGGTGAAGGAGTGTGCATGATGATGATGCTTGTGGTGGTCAGATGGGAGAGGTGAGGGAGTGTGCATGATGATGATGGTGGTGGTGGTTAGATGGGAGAGGTGAGGGGGTGTGCATGATGATGATGGTGGTGATGGTCAGATGGGAGAGGTGAGGAAGTGTGCATGATGATGATGCTGGTGGTGGTCAGATGGGAGAGGTATGGGAGTGTGCATGATGATGATGGTGGTGGTGGTGGTTAGATGGGAGAGGTGAGGGAGTGTGCATGATGATGCTGGTGGTGGTCAGATGGTAGAGGTGAGGGAGTGTGCATGATGATGCTGGTGGTGGTCAGATGGGAGAGGTGAGGGAGTGTGCATGATGATGCTGGGTGGTGGTCAGATGGGAGAGGTGAGGGAGTGTGCATGATGATGATGATGGTGGTGGTGGTCAGATGGGAGAGGTGAGGGAGTGTGCATGATGATGATGATGCTGGTGGTGGTCAGATGGGAGAGGTGAGGGAGTGTGCATGATGATGATGCTGGGTGGTGGTCAGATGGGAGAGGTGAGGGAGTGTGCATGATGCTGGTGGTGGTCAGATGGGAGAGGTGAAGGAGTGTGCATGATGATGATGCTGGTGGTGGTCAGATGGTAGAGGTGAGGGAGTGTGCATGATGATGCTGGGCGGTGGTCAGATGGGAGAGGTGAAGGAGTGTGCATGATGATGATGCTGGTGGTGGTCAGGTGGTAGAGGTGAGGGGGTGTGCATGATGATGATGCTGGTGGTGGTCAGATGGGAGCGGTGAGGGACTGTGCATGATGCTGGTGGTGGTCAGATGGGAGAGGTGAGGGAGTGTGCATGATGATGATGCTGGTGGTGGTGGTCAGATGGGAGAGGTGAGGGACTGTGCATGATGCTGGTGGTGGTCAGATGGGAGAGGTGAGGGAGTGTGCATGATGATGATGCTGGTGGTGGTGGTCACTGGTCAGATGGGAGAGGTGAGGGAGTGTGCATGATGATGATGATGCTGGTGGTGGTGGTCAGATGGTAGAGGTGAGGGAGTGTGCATGATGCTGGTGGTGGTCAGATGGGAGAGGTGAGGGAGTGTGCATGATGCTGGTGGTGGTCAGATGGGAGAGGTGAGGGAGTGTGCATGATGATGATGCTGGTGGTGGTCAGATGGGAGCGGTGAGGGAGTGTGCATGATGATGATGCTGGTGGTGGTCAGGTGGTAGGGGTGAGGGAGTGTGCATGATGATGATGCTAGTGGTGGTCAGATGGGAGAGGTGAGGGAGTGTGCATGATGATGATGCTGGTGGTGGTCAGATGGTAGAGGTGAGGGAGTGTGCATGATGATGATGCTAGTGGTGGTCAGATGGGAGCGGTGAGGGAGTGTGCATGATGATGATGCTGGTGGTGGTCAGGTGGTAGGGGTGAGGGAGTGTGCATGATGATGATGCTGGGTGGTGGTCAGGTGGTAGAGGTGAGGGAGTGTGCATGATGATGCTGGGTGGTGGTCAGGTGGTAGAGGTGAGGGAGTGTGCATGATGATGATGCTGGGTGGTGGTCAGATGGGAGAGGTGAGGGAGTGTGCATGATGATGATGCTGGGTGGTGGTCAGGTGGTAGAGGTGAGGGAGTGTGCATGATGATGCTGGGTGGTGGTCAGGTGGTAGAGGTGAGGGAGTGTGCATGATGATGATGCTGGGTGGTGGTCAGATGGGAGAGGTGAGGGAGTGTGCATGATGATGATGCTGGTGGTGGTCAGATGGGAGAGGTGAGGGAGTGTGCATGATGATGATGCTGGTGGTGGTCAGGTGGTAGCGGTGAGGGAGTGTGCATGATGATGCTGGGTGGTGGTCAGGTGGTAGAGGTGAGGGAGTGTGCATGATGCTGGTGGTCAGATGGGAGAGGTGAGGGACTGTGCATGATGCTGGTGGTGGTCAGATGGGAGAGGTGAGGGAGTGTGCATGATGATGATGCTGGTGGTGGTGGTCAGATGGGAGAGGTGAGGGAGTGTGCATGATGATGATGATGCTGGTGGTGGTCAGATGGGAGAGGTGAGGGAGTGTGCATGATGCTGGTGGTGGTCAGATGGGAGAGGTGAGGGAGTGTGCATGATGATGATGCTGGTGGTGGTCAGATGGGAGCGGTGAGGGAGTGTGCATGATGATGATGCTGGTGGTGGTCAGATGGGAGAGGTGAGGGAGTGTGCATGATGATGATGCTGGTGGTGGTCAGATGGGAGAGGTGAGGGAGTGTGCATGATGATGCTGGTGGTGGTCAGATGGTAGAGGTGAGGAAGTGTGGATGATGATGATGCTGGTGGTGGTCAGGTGGTAGGGGTGAGGGAGTGTGCATGATGATGATGCTGGGTGGTGGTCAGGTGGTAGAGGTGAGGGAGTGTGCATGATGATGCTGGGTGGTGGTCAGGTGGTAGAGGTGAGGGAGTGTGCATGATGATGATGCTGGGTGGTGGTCAGATGGGAGAGGTGAGGGAGTGTGCATGATGATGATGCTGGGTGGTGGTCAGATGGGAGAGGTGAGGGAGTGTGCATGATGATGCTGGTGGTGGTCAGATGGGAGAGGTGAGGGAGTGTGCATGATGATGCTGGTGGTGGTCAGGTGGTAGAGGTGAGGGAGTGTGCATGATGCTGGTGGTCAGATGGGAGAGGTGAGGGAGCGTGGACCATGTGCTATCTGTTTCTTGGGATTTCTTGGGATATCGCGCCCATCTCCTGACCTTCCTGCATTTGAGGCCCCTTGTCCATTCTACGCTTCCTTGCCCATGGCAATTAGTGAGTATCTTATTGGCCCTCTTTTATTATTCTATTAAAATGGTCATTAGGTAAAGAATTAGATCTCTGCACGCATTTTATTTATTTCATTGATGATGTCTTTGCAGTGCGGTTATCACACTCGTGTTTCCTCATTAGGTACCTATCAGAGAGAGGTCTATCTCGGGGTACCGGACCAGCTGTGTTCCCACCTCTGTACGGTCCTGAAGAGAGGGACAAGGAGTACACTCGCTGGTGTTTGGATGACTGGGCGGGGAGGAGTGGCCATGATGCTCCAATGATCGCATACGATGCTCTGCTGGGGGCAGGAGACTCGTGGGAGGAGCTATGTAGTCGCTCTATGTTTCATGGAGGTGAGCCAATCCTATTACCAAAAATACATAAGCAGGCTCTGCTTCCTACTTAGTAATGATAACTACTGGTACGTTTTTGAAGACTTTGGTTTTTGGTGTGTGAGTTTGTGGTCACATGATCACCGATCCTCCAATGCAATACTCCCAACGCACATGTTCCTGCACAAATGGTTGTATCTTAGATTGGGTGCTAAAATGACCAACGGGTGATACCGACTGCGGTCACCAGGATCTCCAAAATTGGGTCCAAAACTTTAAAGTACACAAAAATGGAACCTCCGCTGTCCAGATTCCTCTCCCCCCCCCCCCCCCCCCCCCTGGTGTCACATTTGGCACCTTTCAGGGGGGGCAGATACCTGTCTAAGACAGGTATTTGCACCCACTTCCGGGCATAGACCCCCCCCCCACATTATCTGCCGCAGTCTACGCCACGTCTGGCGCCCCCCGCTGTCTTCTGGGAGACGTGCGGGTCCCAGAAGACAGCAGGGACCAATGGCATTGCGCATGCGCAGTAGGGAACCAGGAAGGTAAAGCCGCAAGGCTTTATTTCCTGATTCCCTTACCGAAGATGGCAGCGGCATCCGGGTGCCGACATCATGGGCTCGCTGGACAGGTAAGTGTTCTTATTTTAAGTCAGCAGCCGCAGTATTTGTAGCTGCTGACTTTAAATAAAAAAATCCACTTTAATCACATAGTATCAAAAAATAATAATAATCTTTTTATTTAATTTTTTTATAGTATTTTTTTGATACTATGTGATTGGTTTTGGACCCAATTTTGGAGATGCTGGTGACACACGCTGATCCTCACCGATCCTTCACGGCTCACGCCCTGAGCACTTTTCTAAAAGGATGCCGGGGCGGATGGGAAAGGATTCATAGTTATTAGTGGACACACTATTCGGTGTACTCTAATGCCCCATACACACGGTCAGAATTTCCCATGTAAAAAGTCAGACAAACTTTTTCCATCGGAAATTCCGACCGTGTGTATGCCCCATCGGAGAAATTCCGACCGTGTGTATGCCCCATCAAGGAAATTCCGACCGTGTGTATGCCCCATTGGAGAAATTCCGACCGTGTGTATGCCCCATCGGAGAAATTCCGACCGTGTGTATGCCCCATCGGAGAAATTCCGACCGTGTGTATGCCCCATCGGAGAAATTCCGACCGTGTGTATGCCCCATCGGAGAAATTCCGACCGTGTGTATGCCCCATCGGAGAAATTCTGACCGTGTGTATGCCCCATCGGAGAAATTCCGACCGTGTGTATGCCCCCGACCGTGTGTATGCCCCATCGGAGAAATTCCGACCGTGTGTATGCCCCATCGGAGAAATTCCGACCGTGTGTATGCCCCATCGGAGAAATTCCGACCGTGTGTATGCCCCATCGGAGAAATTCCGACCGTGTGTATGCCCCATCGGAGAAATTCCATCAGAAACTCGGACTGTGTGTATGCTCCATTGGAGTTATTTCATCGGAAAATTCCGGCCGTGTGTATGCCCCATCGGGGTATTCCGGCCGTGTGTACGCCCCATCGGGGTATTCCGGCCGTGTGTACGCCCCATCGGGGTATTCCGGCCGTGTGTACGCCCCATCGGGGTATTCCGGCCGTGTGTACGCCCCATCGGGGTATTCCGGCCGTGTGTACGCCCCATCGGGGTATTCCGACCGTGTGTACGCCCCATCGGGGTATTCCGACCGTGTGTACGCCCCATCGGGGTATTCCGACCGTGTGTACGCCCCATCGGGGTATTCCGACCGTGTGTACGCCCCATCGGGGTATTCCGGCCGTGTGTACGCCCCCATCGGGGTATTCCGGCCGTGTGTACGCCCCATCGGGGTATTCCGGCCGTGTGTACGCCCCATCGGGGTATTCCGACCGTGTGTACGCCCCATCGGGGTATTCCGACCGTGTGTACGCCCCATCGGGGTATTCCGGCCGTGTGTACGCCCCACCGGAGCAAATCCATCGGAAATTCCGATTAATTCCATCGGAGTTTACATAGAGAACATGTTCTCTTTTACTCCAATGGATTTCCGTCGGACAAAGGTCTGATCATGTGTACAGGGCATCATGTGTCGACATTGTGTTTTTATTTCTTGCCCTTTCAGGTGACAGTGACTCCACGGGCGTGATTGCCGGCTGTTGCTGGGGGGCTCTGTATGGACTGTCCGGGGTACCGAAGGGGAATTACAGTGAGTTGGAATACAGAGAACGTCTGGAAAGCGCAGCTAGGTCGCTGCACAAGCTGGCCTGGCCTGGACACTGAGCGTGGAGGAGACACTCATCTCTCAAGTTGGCCTATCGATGCCTATCCTGATAGAGGCCTGACCTCAGCCTCACAATGGCCCGGATCAATGTCAATCCAATTAAACACCAATTTATAGACTAATCTGTTATTAAATCACCCCGGGGTCACCAGTCATACAACAATAGATGAAAAAATTCAACAAAAGGCAGCAATTTTTTATATATTGATTCAAGAGACTGACAAATCTGCTGGAGGTCCCATTGGGCCGTTTGAAGTAGACAGGCTACATATAGCAAAGAGAACCTGTTGCTTTGCAGCGCATTGGTTTGCTCTACACTTCTAGGCGTAACTGTACAGATATCAATCCTCAAGGAGTATTTGAGGATCGGAGAACCACAGCGGGAGATGATCGGTAAACCAGCGACTCTGTATAGGGGTGCAATACATTATTTCAGATGAGACGGAACAGACCATAACACACATTGTAGCCAAGGACAGTATTACTTCTACTCTGTAAAATCTTCTGATTTATATTCCCATGTAGAAATAAAAGGAACTTTACAACCTTTTAGATGTCCAGGTCGTGGTGAATGTCCAGGTCGTGGGGATGATGCACAGATGACAGATCTCCTCACTGGAAACAGAGGCGGCTCTTTAATTAGGCAAATTAGGGGGTTGCCCAAGTCCTCGCACTCACAGGGGCCTCTGCTGTGTGCTAGATCCGTGCATCTTTCTGCAGCCATTTTTATTTGCTTGAATTTTTTTACCCATTATGGTAAGGTGACCAGATTTTTTTAAATAAAATCCGGGGACATATTTTTTTCTTTACTAGTAATGGCAACAATCAGCGACTCTCTGCCCGTCGCTGCCCGCCTCACAGCCTCTCGAGTCTCAGGCCCTGTACACACGAGGAGACATGTCCGATGAGACAGGTCCGACGGACCGTTTTCATCGGACATGTCTCCAGGGATATTTTGGTCTGATGTGTGTACACACCATCAGACCAAAATCCCCGCGGACAGAGAACGCAGTGACGTATAACACAGACGTGCTCAAACAAGGAAGTTCAATGCTTCCACGCATGCGTCCAATCAATTCGACGCATGCGCAGGATTTCGGTCCGATGGTTGGGCGTACTAACCATCGGACATCAGCATGCTTAGAAACTTTTGTCCGCTGAAAACCTGTCCGCTAGGCCGTACACACGATCGAACATGTCCGCTGGAACTGGTCTGCGGACCAGTTTCAGCGGACATGTCTCCTCGTGTGTACGCGGCCTCACTCTTCAGGCCCCGGCTACTACTGGATGGGGAGCGGAGGAAGATCACTGCACCAGGGAAGGCAAGGAGATAGGCAGGTGGCTGGCCAGGATTTGAGCCAAGGCAGAAGAACATGCGAGCGGAGCTGAATGGGCATGCACCCGAAACTGAAGAAATATTCCCTCCGCTCCGACCAGCACATGATCAACAGAAAGGGGCACAGATAATGGGAAAAATACAACCCCCCTATGCTAGTAGGCACGGCGGAGCGGGGGGGGGGGGGTGTAATTCTAATTTTTTAATTTTAATTCTGCACTGATTGTCTTTGTATTTGCCCCTGCCCCTATTAAATCCAATCTGGGGACAAAACCAGGGACAGACTTGGTCCGGGGACAGTGTCCTCAATCAGGGGACTGTCCCCTGAAACTGGGGATGTCTGGTCACCCTACATTATGGGCATGAGTGGGGCCCCCGTGCAACGCTGTATCCTGGCCCAGGCCAACAAGGCCCAGGCCTAGGGCAGCGCTTTGCAGGGGGGCAGCATGGAACGTGTCCCCGCTGGCTTGTGATACTTATTCTTATCATCCTGGACCACAAACCTTGTGCTATATGTTTTCTGATGCACCATCGGCATGGTTATATCTTCTTAGTCCTCCATAAAATTATCAGAAATTTGTGCTTGAAGTAGAACTATAGGCAACACTTTTTTTTTTTTTTTTTTTTTCATTTTGGATAGAGTAGGGGAGGGTTATAGCCCCTGTCAGTTTATTTTTCTTTACCATCTCTGTCCCATTGCACAGCTTTCCCTTCACTTTCTGCCCCATAGCCAAACAGGAAGTGATAGGAAATCTATGCAAATTGGGAATCCATTAGTGCCCCCCCCCCCCCCCCATCCAGGCATTGAGAACTAGTGTCCCCACTCGAAGATGTCAGGGTGGGTCTTAAACAGAAAAGGGTGTGGCCTTGACAGGAAGGGGGTGGGTCATATTTAAATTAGGGGGTGCATGAATTTAGTCAGGTCTAGGGCACAGCACAAAACCTAAATACATCACTGCCCCTGTATCTAAGTTTTGCTTAAAGGGGTTGTAAAGGAAAAAAAAATGTCATAATAAGCATCCTTTACCCGCAGACGTTCCTCTTTTCACTTCCTCATTGTTCGGTTTTGCTCGGAAGTTGCTCTTTTTCTTCTCTGTTCTGGTCACTTCCTGCTTGTCTGATTGTTACTCACCACCGTGAAGGGAGGCTTTACTGCGGTGGTCAGTGACATGCTCGCCCCCTCCTGGGAACTACATCTGTGCCGCAGGTCGCTCTCTACGTGTTAGAGACTTTAAGGAGGTGTGAATTACTGGGCGTGCCGCAATGCATACTGGGAAATGTAGTTCTTACATGAACGAGCGCCGCAAACCAGGAAGTGAATGAGAGAACAGAAACTAGAACACCGGAGGTGATATAGATGAAGGAATTTAATAGGTATTTACTCGTTTGTTAACAGAATCATTACACTATTCTGTCTGTCTACATTGCAGACATTCATTTTAGGCAAAACAAATTTTTTTCCTTTACAACTCCTTTAAGGCCTCACAAAGCCTAGAGCCGCTTCTGAACAGAGGACAGATTTTGGTCTCCAAAATGTCTTTCGTGCGTTTACGACTTGGGACTGCAAAGTCGCATGACAAGTCGTTCCTCCATGATTTCCAATGACAACCATTCATATTAGTACGGCTTCAAAGTAGTCCCTACACTACTTTGGTCTGACTTTGATGCGAGTTCAGGTTCATAGACCTCAAGCCTCCCTGAAATCGCGGCAAAGTCGCGCGACTTTGAAGTCGTAGCGTGAAAGGGGCCTTAGACCCGTTTCACACTGGGGCGTTTTTCAGGCACTTTTGGGCTACAAATAGCGCCTGAAAAACGTCTCCCCTGTCCGAGGGCTTTCACACTGAGGCAATGCGATGGCAGGACGTTAAAATATCCACCAGTCTTACCCATTGAAATGGATGGGCACCGCTGCCGAACTGCGTGACATAAAAAGCTGCAACGACCGCCATTTTATTCCATAAGGTGTCTGCTAAAAAAAAAAAAAAAAAACATATATAATGTTTGGGGGTTCTGAGTAATTTTCGAGCAAAAAAATAAATGATTTTTACACTTATCCCGCGTACACACGGTCGTTTTTTGCGATGAAAAAAAAACTACGTTTTTTAAAACGTCATTTAAATTGATCGTGTGTGGGCAAAACGTTGTTTTTTTGTCTTCAAAAAAACGACCAAAAAAAAATTTAAACATGCTTGAATTTTTTGTGTCGTTTTTCAAATGTCGTTTATGGTTTCACAAAAAGTCAAAGGGCCAGATTCAGGTAGATGAGAGTATCTTTCCTCTGGAGTAACGCTTCTCATTTACGTTACTCTGAAGACCCTTTCAGCGCAAGTCCTGTAATTCACATAGCAGTTGCGCGTAAACTTGCGCCAGAGTAACGATAATGCGCTGGCGTAACCCGACGCAAGTGGAAGTGGGTGTCATCATATGTAAATGATGGGCGGAGCCCAGCGCAGAGGCTTACGTTCAGCGCATCATCCAGGGAGCATGCGCAGTGAGTGCGGCTCCACTCGCCCCCCTTGTGCGCATGCTCACAACTTCCGTCGGCACCACTTCCCGGGAAACGTCAGCGCAATGCCTTCCGTTGGGCGTTTAAATGCGCCCGTAGAAGCGCCATTCCGGCACTAAAGTATATCCTGCTCCCCCTCCCCGCAGTGATGTTACTTTTGTTCTGAGATGGCTGCTCCCGTTCCCCGCAAACACACAGGAGAAAGCTGAACTTTAATGGCCAGGAGCTGTCAGCCGTCATCTCGGCTATGGAGACCTATGATGTCTTCCTCCATGGCTGTAAAATTTGACAGACAAGCATGGACAGAGGTGTTGTCCTGCAAGTGGGGGTGCTCAGCTAGCTCTTATCGTCGGTAACGCTGCTGTAGCTGCTCTCCTGCTGACCTGTGGCCGTCTGGAGTAAAGATAAAGCAGCTATTTGTAGAAATAACTTTGCGCCGGACGGACAAGATACGTGCGGCGCATGTAGCCAGCGTATGGTGCTAATCCGTTCGTGAATTGGGAAAAATCCCTCATTTGCATATTTGCAGGGGAAATCAATAGGCGCGACTGATGCGCCCAGCGAAATTAAGCGCTGACGATACTCTGGCGTCGGAACGTTCCGCCGGTCGCAAATGACCCGTTATTGGGCGCATCTAGTTTGGTGGGTACGGGCACATAGAAACGACGGCGCATCATCACAGTTACGCGGCGCATATCCAAATACTCCAGCGCAAGTGTTCGTGAATCTGGCCCAAAGTGTGTAGCAAAAACGTCGTTCAAACGACGTTTTTCAACCCGCGCATGCCCAGAAGCTAGTTATGAAGCGAGCTTCAATGGAAAAGAGTGGTGAACGTAACCTCGCTTTTTGTGAAAAAAACGATGGTGTGTATGCAACATCGTCTTTGAAAGTGACGTTTCAAAAACGTTGTTTTTTACTTCACAGAAAACGTCGTTTTTTTTTCATCACAAAAAATGATCGTGTGTACGTGGCATTAGGCTCCATTCACACCTAGGCGTTTTGTCGCCTGAAGCCCGACGCTATTGCAACCTAAATACGCCCCCCTACAGTTGTAAACACACACACAGGGAACACTCAAAGTCACAGCGCCCCCTTGTGGTTAACTCCCAAACTGCAACTGTCATTTTCACAGTAAACAATGCAATTTAAATGCATTTTTTGCTGTGAAAATGACAATTGTCCCAAAAATGTGTCAAAATTGTCCGAAGTGTCCGCCATAATGTCGCAGTGACGAAAAAAATCGCTAATCGCCGCTATTAGTAGTAAAAAAAAAAAAATTACAAAAATGGAATAAAACTATCCCTTATTTTGTAAACGCTATAAATTTAGCGAAAACCAACCGATAAACGCTTATTGCGATTTTTTTTTTTTTTTTTTTTACCAAAAATAGGTAGAAGAATACGTATCGGCCTAAACTGAGGAAAATTTTTTTTTTTTATATATATTTTTGGGGATATTTATTATAGCAAAAAGTAAAAAATATTGCATTTTTTTTTCAAAATTGTCGCTCTATTTTTGTTTATAGCGCAAAAAATAAAAACCGCAGTGGTGATCAAATACCACCAAAAGAAAGCTCTATTTGTGGGGAAAAAAGAACGCTAATTTTGATGGGGAGCCACGTCGCGCGACCGCGCAATTGTCAGTTAAAACGACGCAGAGCCGAATCGCAAAAAGGGGCCTGGTCCTTTAGCAGCATTTTGGTCCGGGTCTTAAGTGGTTAACATTGTTCTCTATGGAGATGGTTCACATCTCCATGCCGAACGCCGAAAGCCTGAAGCTTAAAACAAGTCCCTGACCCTTTTTTGTCGCACGAATCGGGCGACTTGGGCGTTTTGTATAGCTCACAATGAGCTGTACAAAACCGCGGTTTAAAACAACGCGTTTTGTCGCCGGAATCCGCGGAAACAAACGATGGAAAACGCGACGCCTAGGTGTGAATGCAGCCTTAGGGGAGAAGTGTCAGAATAGGGCCCGTATGGAAGTGGTTAAAAAAAAAGCACAATGGTGACCCCCCCCCCCCCCCCCCCCCAAATAGTGAAATCTTCTTACTTGGTGGACGGCCCCCGGTGTAATGGACACAATTTTACTTCTAGATTTTACAAATGTCTTTCACCAACACTGAAGACCTAAATTCTTCTCATTGTTCTTTTCCTAACCTTCCCTCACCTGGAACAGAGAAATGAGAAGCATGTGGCCAGTGTTAGACTCTCCATATCTCCCTGCAATCCCTATTCTTAGGTGGCTGCTGGGACTTGTAGTTCTTCCACCAACCTGATCTGTTACATCGCTGCCCCTCCTTCTGCATATTCTCCTCTTTCCTCCTTCTTTTCCCACAACTTCCTGGATCCCAGCATGCTTTGCCGCTTCCTCTCCATATTTAAGGACTAAATATCCCATGGTCCCTTGCTGGCTGCAGGCTGTGACTTCCTGTCCTGACTCCTCCCCCTCACAGCTCCTGTGTAGTAGATAGAGAAGACAGGCTCTGGGAAAGGTGTGACAAGGCAGTGGGATCACAGGAGACACAAGGTGAGTGTACAGAGGGGGAGGGGAGACAGCATGGTCTCTGTACAAAACACATCCCTGATATATGTAGGGTGACTACCATTCAGGGACACCCCCCTTCCCAATAATAAGCTTGTGGTGTAATTGGACACAAGAGGTGGGATTTATAATTTCTCCAATCACAAGCACGGGGGCGGGGATTGTGCTCCTCCGGGCATTCCCGGCCAGGTACTGTCAGTGAGTAAAGTGGTGATGTGGCGGCCTTTTTTGGGGGCATCAGATTGGCTCAGGGGGAAGCTGTGTCAGTTTCATTCTGGGACATTGTAGTGTCCCAGAATAAGGGTGCCCAGGACAGACCTGCAAAATGCGGGACTGTCCCGGTCAATCCGGGACACGTGGTCACCCTATATATATGGGGCCCCATTCACATCTCCTCATCTCCATTATTATATAATGACACCCCTTACACCCCCACCTATATGACCACACCTGCTTTTTGCTGCAGCGCACTACATGTGCCACGTGTCTCTTGCGTGTCCCATTTTGTCAAGTTCAGCAGTTGGGAGGTTTGCGTTCGCCCTCCAATCGCAGGCTGGGGGGGGGGGGGGCAGGTCTAACATGACCTGGGCTCCGACAAAGTTGCTGGAATGGGCGAAATGGCGAACATCGCAACAAAAACTGTTTTTCTTTTTAATTAAGTCTTTCGCTGTATTTATTAATTTTCTACACTTTTTAGGCTTGAAGATTATTTACCACTTCCTGTCTGTTTACAGTACATAAACAGCAGGATGGGATAAGGGTGCACCTACCCGTATGATCACCACCATACCCCATACCAACGTCCTGATCACCACCATACCCCATACTAGCATCCTGATCACCACCATACCCCATACTAGTGTCTTGATCACCGTCATAACCTATACCAATGTCCTGATCACTGCCATACCCCATACCAGCGTCCTGATCACCACTATAACCCATACCAGCATTCTGATCACCGCCATACCCCATACCAGCATTTTGATTACCACCATACCTCATACTAATGTCCTGATCACCACCATACCCCATACCAGCGTCCTGATCACCGCCATAACCCATACCAGCATTCTGATCAGTGCCATACCCCATACCAGCCTCTTGATCACCGCCATATCCCATACCAGCATTCCGATCACCACCATACCCCATACCAGCGTCCTGATCACCACCATACCCCATACCAGCGTCCTGATCACCACCATACCCCATACCAGCGTCCTGATCACCACCATACCCCATACTAGCATCCTGATCACCACCATACCCCATACTAGTGTCTTGATCACCGTCATAACCTATACCAATGTCCTGATCACTGCCATACCCCATACCAGCATTCTGATTACCGCCATACCCCATACCAATGTCCTGATCACTGCCATACCCCATACCAGCGTCCTGATCACCACTATAACCCATACCAGCATTCTGATCACCGCCATACCCCATACCAGCATTTTGATTACCACCATACCTCATACTAATGTCCTGATCACCACCATACCCCATACCAGCGTCCTGATCACCGCCATAACATATACCAGCATTCTGATCACCGCCATAACCCATATTAGCACCCTGATCACCGCCATTACCCATACCAGCATTCTGATCAGTGCCATACCCCATACCAGCGTCTTGATCACCGCCATATCCCATACCAGCATTCCGATCACCACCATACCCCATACCAGCGTCCTGATCACCACCATTCCCCATACCAGCATTTTGATCACCACCATACCAACGTCCTGATCACCGCCATACCCCATACCAACGTCCTGATCACCACCATAACCCATACCAGCATTCTGATCATCGCCATAACCCATATTAGCGCCCTGATCACCACCATACCAGCATCTTGATCACCGCCATATCCCATACCAGCATTCCAATCACCACCATACCCCATACCAGCGTCCTGATCACCACCATACCCCATACCAGCGTCCTGATCACCGCTATGACCCATACCAGCGTCCTGATCACCGTCATAACCCATACCAGCATTCTAATCACCACCATACCCCATACCGGCGTCCTGATCACCGCCATAACCCATACCAGAATTCTGATCACTGCCATACCCCATACCAATGTCCTGATCACCAGCATAACCCACATTAGCGCCCTGATCACCGCCATAACCCATACCAGCATTTGATCACCGCCATAACCCATACCAGTGTCCTGATCACCACCATACCCCCCATACCAGCGTCCTGATCACCCTGATGGGGCCCCCTAGTGGCATGGGGCCCTCGGGCAGTGCCCAAGAGCCCGAATGGTCAGTCGGCCCCTGGTGCATCGCAAGTTTCTCTGGCACCTTCAGTGACCCCTCCATGCTGCTTTCTATCTAGGTGATGGTTGGGTGACGCTCTCAAGTTGTTAAATATTATAACCTTCATATACCAAAGAGAGAACTAAAATGTCATCTTCGGTTATAAAGGGATGCGTTTGTCGTATGGAACTCTGTCCAATCACTTCTAACTACTGAAAGAGTTTTTTTTCTTTCTTGCACAAGTTTGGTTGCGCATCGCATGTTTCCTTCAACAGTTGAATAAAAGTTATAGAAATCTCAGCATTACACAAGGCAATCAATGTGTTTATTTTGTTATCGAATTGTTCCATATGCATCGAATACACACCTCCAAACTCTCCAAGATGGTAAAGACAGACATTTAACCACTTCCATACCGGGGGGCACTTACGCACCTTCCTGCCCAAGCCAATTTTCAGCTTTCAGTGCTGTCGCACTTTGAATGACAATTGCGCGGTCGTGCTACACTGCACCCAAAAATTGTTATCATTTTGTTCCCACAAATAGAGATTTATTTTGGTGGTATTTGATCACCTCTGCGATTTTTATTTTTTGCGCAACAACTAAAAAAAAGACTGAAAGATTTGAAAAAATAAAGTTTTAATTTTTTTTCTGTCAATTTTTTTGTAAATGAGTAAGTCTTCTTCTTCAATTACGGGCACTCATATGGCGGCACTTATGGGCACCGATGAGGTGGCGCTGGTATGCGGCACTGATGGGCACTCATAGGCAGCACTGATGGGCACTCATGGGAGGAACTTATGGGTGGCACCGATGGGCACTGGGCATGGATGGGCATTGATGGACACTGAGGGGTGGCACTGATGGCATCACTTGTTTATTTACTAATTTGTGCCAGTCTGTGCCCATGTTGCCAGGCAGTGCCCATTTGTGGGCACTGATTGGCATCTATTGTGCTAATTTTTTTTTTTTATTGTTGCCCCCTTCCCTGGTGGTCCTGGCAGCCTCCCTGGTGGTCCAGTGTGGGCATCCAAGGGGGGGCTGCGCTGATAAACAATCAGCGCGAACCCCCCCCCCGTCAGGAGAGCCACCGATCGGCTCTCCTCTACTCGCGAGTGATGAACAGCCGATCAACGGAAAAATCTAAAATTGGAAAAAGAAAATTGTGGAATACTTTATTTTAACATGATGACTTTTCCAAATAATTTCTAAAAAAAATGTATGTAAAAAAAAAAAAAAAAAAGTATTTGGTCAAATAGAAAAGTTCACCTCAATACTTATTTATACTTTGTTATATATCCTTTGTCGGCAATGACAGAGGCCAAAAGTTTTCTGTTTTCTGTCTTCTGCCCATTCCTCAGTGCAGATCTCTAGAGCAGTGATGTTTTGGGGCAGTCGCTGGGCAACACGGACTTTCAACCCCCCCCCAAATGTTTTCTATGGGGTTGAGATTAGTGTTGATCAAGAATATTCGCGAATAACTCGAATATCGCGGTGAATATTCGTATTTTTTCAAATTTATTTTTAAAACAGATCACATCCTAGTGATCTCCACCGACGTCTAAAAGCATTGCTGGTATGATTAGAGACCCTGGGCCGAGTAGCTGATGCGATTCTTTTATGTTGCCGAAAATTCGCGAATACTTTCTAAAAGCTCAGATTTGTGTTGTTTTGTCCAGGTTAGTGTAGCTTAGTGTTAGATAGATTTCTGTGTAGTTAGTGTAAGTGTACATTTCTTTAAGGTAGCGTGTTGTTCGCGCGCATGCGCGGACGAGAATTTCGCAATCACTTTCGCATTCGCGAAACTTTGCAAAAAAATTTTTTTTCATAAAATATCACGAATATTCGATATTAACGAATATTTCACGAATATTCTTCTATATATTCGTGAAATATCGCGAAATCGAATATGGCGTATTCCGCTCAACACTAGGTGGGATATGGAGACTGGCAAGGCCACTCCAGAACCTTGAAATGCTTCTTACGGCGTCACTCCTTGTTGCCCCGGGCAGTATGTTTGGGATCATTGTCATGCTGAAAGAACCACATGTTGAGGGTTTCCCTGGTGGTCCTGACAGCATCCCTGGTGGTCAAACGTGGGCATACGCGGGGGGGCTGCGCTGATAAACAATCCGCGCAGACCCCCCCCCGCCCTCCCTGTCAGAAGAGCCACCGATCGGCTGGATTTGTACACAGGGGTACAGTCATGCCATAACAGAAAAGGGTCTTTAAACTGTTACAAGGTTGGAAGTACACAATTGTCCATACAATTCACTGCCAACCACTGGGCCACCAATGCCCCCCTGCACACCTCTGTACCCCTCTGACACACTTCTGGCACACTGTACCTCCCAGCACACCTTTGCCACCTCTGTACCCCAATGCCCTATCCAACCTGCACACCTTTGCCATGTTGAGGGTTTCCCTGGTGGTCCTGACAGCATCCCTGGTGGTCAAACGTGGGCATACGCGGGGGGGCTGCGCTGATAAACAATCCGCGCAGACCCCCCCCCCCCCCTGTCAGAAGAGCCACCGATCGGCTGGATTTGTACACAGGGGTACAGTCATGCCATAACAGAAAAGGGTCTTTAAACTGTTACAAGGTTGGAAGTACACAATTGTCCATACAATTCACTGCCAACCACTGGGCCACCAATGCCCCCCTGCACACCTCTGTACCCCTCTGACACACTGTACCTCCCAGCACACCTTTGCCCCCTCTGTACCCCAATGCCCTATCCAACCTGCACACCTTTGCCATCACTATACTTATCCATACTTCTGTACCCCCTAACTCACTTCTGCCACCTAAGCACACCTCTGCCACCACTGTACCCCTGCACCCCAATGTCACTAATGCCCCATCCAGCCTGCATACCTCTGTACCCCCAAACACACCTCTGCCACCACTATACCTTTCCATACTTCTGCCACCACTGTACCCCCATGCCCCATCCAACCTGCACACCTCTGCCACCAATATACGGTACCTATCCATACTTCTGTACCCCCTAACGCACTTTTGCCACCCAGCACATCTCTCCATAATGTACCTCTTATTCTAAAAAAATAAAATAAAAAATTTGTGGGACTCATCCCCAGTGTAACCTCTGCCCTGCTTATTTGCCCGTGTGTTGCAATCCAGTGGAACATGTAGGGATATTCGCATGTCAGGAGGCTACACCCCCAGCACAATGCATGACATGATGCTTGAGGTAAACTCTGCTGTATTTACTACTGACCCCTGCACTGTGCATTACATACTACTGATCCCCGTGCCACACCTGACCCCTGCACTGTGCATTACATACTACTGACCCCCTGCACTGTCATTCCTGACCCCTGCAATGTGCATTACATACTACTGACCCCCTGAACTGTGTCATTCCTGACTCCTGCACTGTGCATTACATACTACTGACCCCCTGAACTGTGTTCTTCCTGACCCCAGCAATGTGCATTACATACTATTGACCCCCTGAACCGTTTTATTCCTGACCCCAGCAATGTGCATTACATACTACCGACCCCCTGATCCGCGTCATTCCTGACCCCAGCAATGTGCATTACATACTACTGACCCCCTGAACTGTGTCATTCCTGACTCCTGCACTGTGCATTACATACTACTGACCCCCTGAACTGTGTTCTTCCTGACCCCAGCAATGTGCATTACATACTACTGACCCCCTGATCTGTGTCATTCCTGACCCCAGCAATGTGCATTACATACTACTGACCCCCTGAACTGTGTTATTCCTGACCCCAGCAATGTACATTACATACTACCGACCCCCTGATCTGTGTCATTCCTGACTCCTGCAATGTGCAATACATACTACTGACTCCCTGATCTGTGTCAATTCTGACCCCTGCAATGTGCATTACATACTACTGACCCCCTGAACTGTGTTATTCCTGACCCCAGCATAGTGCATTACATACTACTGACCCCCTGATCTGTGTCATTCCTGACCCCAGCAATGTGCATTATATACTACCGACCCCCTTATCTGTGCAGGGCTGTCTTAATAGCATCATGGGCCCCTGGGCAAAGTAATGCTCTGGGGCCCCTACAATGGAGACATTGCAGGTAATTATAAATCAAGTAGGTAGGAAGAAGGGGATATCTAGGGTGTAGAGGGGTCAGAGTGCTGGGGGGAAATTTGGGGTGTAGAGGGGCAGCCCGGGCTCAAGGACCAGCTGCTTTGGGGAAAGGACAGGGGCCCCCCATGCAGCTGGGGCCCCTGGGCAGTGCCCAGGTGTGCCCTCTCATTAAGACAGCCCTGGATCTGTGCGATTCCTGACCCCTGCCATGTGCATTACATACTACTGACCCTCTGAACTGTCATTCCTTACTTTAAACATCAAGAAATGTGATTGGACAGATATCCAGACATTTGTGTAACGTGTTTAACAAAACTTTATTTACTAATGTCTACACAACAACTTCCTCTGCAGCCATGAAATGGGTAATACAACGTCCATTCACTGACGGTGGAAGTCGCCTCCTCCCGCCTCCCAGCGCGATGCTCTGCAGCATGTTCCAGTGCTGGGAGGATGGCGGGTGAAACAGTCAGCAGCTCTCGCCGCTCTCTTTCAGGAGTGATGCTCTGCTGCTCAAGGTGGGTGGTAGGAGCGATGCTCTGCAGCAGACTTGCACCCATCCTCCATCGTTTTCTGCTCTGCGTCTTTCCTGTGAGCGGCAGGCCGGTGCGTCAGCCCACTCCGGCTCTCCAAGATCTCTGTGTCTGTACCGTGCCATCGGTCTGTGCGCCCTGGTGCCGTCCGGAGATGTATACTGTGAGGAGGAGAAGATCAACATGAGAATCAACTTTTTTATTAAAACCCTTCTGTTTTCATTACATAGGTCATCATTGGGCCTCTCATATTCGCTATGCAATGCAGGCAGATTGTGGATGGTGGGAGGGGCCAGCAGGGGGGCTGTATAAAGCCTTCTGAAAACATTGGAGTACCCTGCCTCTTAACTCTAATGCAGGTAGTGGGCTGGCTTATATAGTGGGCCGGCTCCTGGGAAGGAATCATGCCAATATAGTGGGCCGGCTCCTGGGAAGGAATCATGCCAATATAGTGGGCCGGCTCCTGGGAAGGAATCATGCCAATCATCCCTCCTGGGAAGGAATCATGCCAATATAGTGGGCCGGCTCCTGGGAAGGAATCATGCCAATATAGTGGGCCGGCTCCTGGGAAGGAATCATGCCAATATAGTGGGCCGGCTCCTGGGAAGGAATCATGCCAATATAGTGGGCCGGCTCTTGGGAGGAGCCATAGTGGGCCGGCTCTTGGGAGGAGCCATAGTGGGCCGGCTCTTGGGAGGAGCCATAGTGGGCCGGCTCTTGGGAGGAGCCATGCCAATATTAAAACACTTTAATGGGTGGGTGTGTCAGCCTGGAAAAGTGGGTGGTCCTAGGCAGGTGACATTTACATAGGCAACGCCTACATGTGATGCTGAGCCTCCATGATTGGAGGAACCGAAATCCAAAGAATGAAAGGGGTGGGCCAGGGACAGTTAGATGATGCTGAATATCCTACAGGCAGAAAATGAGGCAGGCTCTCCATGATCTTCTAATCAGACGTCATGTGCACAGGGTGGGCTAGGTGTGCCTAGGCACACCCTAATCTCCCCATGCACATTAGCATTATCCCTGGCACTCACCGGAGTCTCACTCTTTGCCTCCTTTGCCCTTTTTCTTGGCTTCGGTGCGCTGCAGTTTGTCGGTGATCTTCCTCTCGTGGCCGCAGGGATTGTCCCGGTTGGTGTTCTCTCTGGCCTCTTTTTTGGTGCGACCTTTCCTGGCGGCGGTGGGCACTGGAGGGAAACAATGAACAGGAGTTTGCTCGGGGTTAAGGAAAACAAATAATTCAATAAATAAAATATATATATATAAAAAAAAACTACAATGTATCCAAACCCAGAGGACACACGTGTGATATACGTTGTAGCTTTCCAGTCCTTAGAAAGGGCGGAGCTTATGCCTTTTTTTTGCTTGTTTTTTTAAAAGGGAACTTTCTTTTAAGGTTCTAAAGACACCAACCACCATGAAGTGCTGTCCTTTTGGGAGGGTATTTTAAGCCAATGAGACTACATTGGTATTTAGGAAGTGCTAGTGGAACTAGAAGTCCCAGGTGGGCCTGGCACAGCAGATCAATAATAATAATGCTACAATGTATCTGTGTTTAGTATATTTTTTTGTGGGAGGGAGGGAATCAACAAGCTTGAACCTGGAAGGGATGAGTCTATTATAAGGGGGGGGGGGGTGAACATTTGGAGGTGATGGTGTCTTATGTAGAACACCCTGAGCCCCCCAACTCATTCACTGATTCTATTTCTGGTCCAAATAATTATTTCATGTCATTTAAAATTTTCATGTCCCCCCCCCCCCCCCCCCATTTTTTTTTACACATTAATATACATACACACACAAAATATAATAATAAATAATATATATATAATCTCGATGTGTCTATAATGCACCTTTCCCCCCCAAAAGATTTATTTATAACTTTTTTTTTGCAAAAAATCTTATATCAATTTCTGGTTTTTGGTATCATTCACTTAGTATTGTGAATCTGAAAAAAAAAAATATATACACTTTTGCAACTTTTTCCAGTGAAACCAACTCACTATGTTTATTTCTAGTTCATAGTATTCATTTTATTAATATTTACATTCTACTGCTATTTACTTATTTTTATGCAACACCCCCCCCAGAAAAAATAAAACTTTTGTCGTTCACCTCAACATCTTTTTCATTAAATTCTTACTGTACTGCCATTTACAGGTTTTTTTTATACCTCTACTATCGCCACCGTATATATATATATATATATATATATATATATATATATATATATATATATATATATATATATATATATATATTTTTTTTTTCCCTCCCCTTTTTTTCTCTTTTTTCTCTTTTTATGCGATTTAAAATTTGCTTGCCCCCCTCCACCTTCAAAAATATACTTTTTACAGATGAAATAAATGTATTCAATTCTATTGCTGGCCCAAAATGACTTGTTTTCATGCAAGTTACACATTTTCATGGCCCCTCTTCTCCAAAAGTTTAAATTGGAAATAAATGGGATTTAGTTTGAAAAAAAGATATATAAATATATAATAAATATATATATAAAAATACAAAAAATAATAATAATGTAATTTTTTCTCCTATGTAATAAATATTTGTTACTTACGGGCGTAGCGGTCGGTCAGGTTGTAGAAGTCGTAGTTGTCGAAGTAGCGAACCTCGAAGTCGGTGGGCTGAAGTTTCTCGGCTTCTACGTAGGAGGTGCTCATGTTGGCGATATGTGGGGGTCTCCAAGGGGGGGGGGGTCTTGGCAGTCAATCGATGTGCTGGAATCGCAGTCGCTGGGTCTGTATTTTTGCTCTTCTCTCTGCTGAGTTGTTATGATATGAAGTCTTTGTTCTGATTCTTTATAGTCAGTGTGGCTCCAGCCTGACTCCTCCCAGAAGGGTGCTGCTCCACCCTGACTCCTCCCAGAAGGGTGCTGCTCCACCCTGGCTCCTCCCAGAAGGGTGCTGCTTGACATTGCATCAGACTATATTGTTTGTTTACATTAGATTACAACATCCCTCCAAGAACTCTGCAGAGCATTGCTCTCCTTTATTGCCACTGTGCAGGAGATTCTTGCAGAGCATTGCATCTTTTAATAAAAATTGCAGGGAGACCAGCAGAGCATTGCACCTTTACCAGTGACCAGTACTACCTGGGGCTCTGCAGAACATTGCACCTTCATGTGTGCCTTGCATTAATGATGAGCACTCCAGTACATTACACCTGAAAGTCCAGCAGAACATTGCATTCTTGTATGTGACCTATATATTAGAGCAAGTGCTGCAGAGCATTGCACCATCATCTGTATGCAGAGCATTGCACCATCTGTATGTACTCCATGCATGCGCTATATATTATTGTGTGCTGCAGAGTATTGCACCTTTACCTGGGAGCCAGAGAGAACATTGCACCCTTGTATGTGATCTATATGCTACTCTGAGCTCTGCAGAGTATTGCACCTTTATCTGAGATCAATATTATAAAAAGGATGCAATGCTCTGCTGCATTCCGTGTGCACTCAATATATTATTGCAAGCTCTGCAGCATATTTCACCTTTATCTGAGATCAATATTATACAAGGATGCAATGCTCTGCACCCTATATATTATTGTGACCGTTGCAGAGTATTGCACCTTTATCTGTAACAAGTGTTATTAGAAGTCTGACAGAACATTGTATGTTAACTCCATATATTATTTGAGCGCTGCAGAGTATTGCACCTTTATCTGTAACCAGTGTCACTGGGAGTCCAACACAACTTTGCACCCTTATATATGATCCATATGTTTATGTGAGCTCTGCAGACCATTGCACCTTTATCTGTGACCATTTTTACTGGAAATCTGACAACATTGCACCCCTGTATACGTCATATGTTGTATTGTGAGCTCTGCAGAGCATTGCACCCTTGCATGTGGTGTATATATCACAGTGAGCTCTGCAGAGCATTGCAGCTTTATGTTTAACTAGTTCAACAGAACAATGCACCTTTGTGAGCTATATGGTATTGCAAGCTCTGCAGAGCATTGCACAATTTTATAATTGATACTGCAGGGAATCAGCAGAGCATTGCACCCTTACAAGTGACTATATCATAATGAGCTTTGTAGTGCATGGCACCCTTGCATGTGATCTATATCAGTGAGCATTGCAGCGTTTCACACCCTGCCATACGATTATACGACAGTCAGCTATGCAGATCATTGCACCCTTGCATGTGACGAGATCACAATGAGCTTGCAGAGCATTGCACCCTTGCATGTATGCTATATCACAGTGATCTTTCAGAGCATTGCACCCTTGCAGGCAACTAAATAACTGAGCTTTGCACCCTTGCATGTGGGCTATATCACAGTGCGCTTGCAGAGCATTGCACCCTTGCATGCAAAATGATAAAATAGTGAGCTTTGCAGACTATTGCACCCTTGCACGTAACTATAGCACAGTAAGGTTTGCAGAGCATTGCATCCTTGCATGTATGCCATATCACAGGGATCTTGCAGAGCATTGCACCCTTGCAGGTAACTATATAACTGAGCTTTGCAGAGCATTGCACCCTTGCATGTGACAATATCACAGTAAGGTTTGCAGAGCATTGCACCCTTGCATGCGACTATAGCACAGTGAGGTTTGCAGAGCATTGCACCCTTGCATGCGACTATAGCATAGTGAGGTTTGCAGAGCATTGCACCCTTGCATGTGGGCTATGTCAGTGAGCTTGCAAAGCATTGCACCCTTGCATGCGATTATACAATAGTGAGCTTTGCAGAGCATTGCACCATTGCATGTGACAATATCACAATGAGCTTGCACCCTTGCTATATCATAGTGAGCTTTGCAGAGCATTGCACCCTTGCAGGTAACTATATAACTGAGCATTGCACCCTTGCATGTGGGTTATATCACAGTGAGCTTGCAGAGCATTGCACCTTTCTTAGTGGCTGCTACTACAAGGTGCATTGTACATTTCTAGGTTTTTGGTGAGCCTGCAGAGCATCGCACCTCTGCCTTACACCATCATTGCCAGTCTGCCCCACCATTTACATACAATAGTGCTAGGTGATGTAAAGACGCCATAGAAATGTCGCCTCCATTGGCAGTGGTGTCATCAGGGTGTCACATCCCCGTCATTAGCGAGCGATTGCTTCCAGGAGTCGCCGACGCGCGATCCCCCCCCGAGAATTGTCGCAGGATCACCGCTTCCCCTTCTTATCCCCAGAGGTGTCTTCATGAATCCAACACACCCCTGTCACCAGAACAAGCCCCCCCCCCCTCCCCACCACCACCTGCACCCAGAAGGTGGACACCCCCTTTAAGAGAAATGATTCAGGAAGTTTTTGCACAGATTGTTCTGTAATTTTCCAGAGTTTTCTCTCGGGGAGTTGCCTGGCTTCCTTCCACTGCAAATATCAGATGAGCAAAACATCACAAGGTGGGAGGGAGGAGCCAGGCAGGGGTGAAATGAGGTGGGGGAGGAGTTAGGGGGGGTTGTCAGGGGGGCGGAGACAAGGAGGAGGAGCTGAGAATGAGACATATGAGGATTCATAGATCATGTCTGAGTAATGTTTGTTTGGTGTCAGGGAGATGAGAATTCCTGTAAGGCAGCCGTGGGATAAGCTGCACATGGTAAAGAAAACACGCGTGACCAATCGGTGATGTCATACGGAGAGACGCCGCGCCTCCCAAATATAGACCCCGGAGGAGAGGATTTTCCCTGGAATTTAATGTACCCTTTTATAAGCTTAATATATTTATTTATATAGCTCTGACATATACAGTAGTGCTGTACAGAGAACACTGAGCCAGTCTCTGCACCAGAAGAGCTTACACTCTAATTTCCCCATAACAGTCACACACTATCATTATTATACATGTATATAGCTCTGACATATACCGCAGTGCTGTACAGAGAATACTGAGCCCGTCATCAGTGACCAGAAAAGCTTACACTCTAACCTCCTTCCAGTTATACATGTATATATATAGCGCCGACATATTTCACAGTGTTGTACAGAGAACACTGAGCCGTCACATCCGTCTCTGTACCAGAAGAGCTTACACTCTAATCTCCTTCCAGTTATACACTATTATTATTAGGGTTGTCCCAATACCACTTTTTTAGGACCGAGTACAAGTACCGATACTTTTTTTCAAGTACTCACCGGTACCGATACTTTTTTTAAATGTGTCCCCAAATGCAGCCATGTCCCCCACATGTGCAGCCATGTCCCCCACATGTGCAGCCATGTCCCTCCAGCCATGTCCCCCACATATGCAGCCATGTCCCCCACATATGCAGCCATGTCCCTCCAGCCATGTCCCCCACATATGCAGCCATGTCCCCCACATATGCAGCCATGTCCCCCAGCCATGTCCCCCACATATGCAGCCATGTCCCCCCAGCCATGTCCCCCACATATGCAGCCATGTCCCCCACATATGCAGCCATGTCCCCCACATATGCAGCCATGTCCCTCCAGCCATGTCCCCCACATATGCAGCCATGTCCCCCACATATGCAGCCATGTCCCCCACATATGCAGCCATGTCCCTCCAGCCATGTCCCCCACATATGCAGCCATGTCCCCCACATATGCAGCCATGTCCCCCCAGCCATGTCCCCCACATATGCAGCCATGTCCCCCCACATATGCAGCCATGTCCCCCCACATATGCAGCCATGTCCCCCCACATATGCAGCCATGTCCCCCCACATATGCAGCCATGTCCCTCCAGCCATGTCCCCCACATATGCAGCCATGTCCCCCACATATGCAGCCATGTCCCCCACATATGCAGCCATGTCCCCCACATATGCAGCCATGTCCCTCCAGCCATGTCCCCCACATATGCAGCCATGTCCCCCCAGCCATGTCCCCCACATATGCAGCCATGTCCCCCACATATGCAGCCATGTCCCCCCAGCCATGTCCCCCACATATGCAGCCATGTCCCCCCAGCCATGTCCCCCACATATGCAGATATGTCCCTCCAGCCATGTCCCCCACATATACAGCCATGTCCCCCACATATACAGCCATTTCCCTCCAGCCATTCCCCCCCCCATACCTTGCCGCCGCCGCAACGAAAGCCGCCGCCGCAACGAAAGCCGCCGCCGCATGGTTAAACAGCGTGCGGGGAACATCACAGCTTTCATTTGAATAGCTGGTTTCCCCGCCGCGCATAGACACTCCCCCTTGCTCGGGATTGGACGGATCACGATCACCCATCCAATCCCGAGCAAGGGGGAGTGTCTATGCGCGGCGGGGAAAACGGCTATCCGAATGAAAGCTGTGATGTTCCCCGCACGCTGTTTAACCATGCGGCGGCGGCTTTCATTGCGTCTTTCGCGGCGGCGGGGGGGGGGGGGGCAAGTATTCTATTTAGGCATCGGGGGCATTTGTGGGAGTACAAGTACTCGCGCAAATACTCGGTATTGGTCCCAATACCGATACTGGTATCGGTATCGGGACAGCCCTAATTATTATTATGCCTTTATATAGCTCTGACATATTCCATAGTGCTGTACAGAGAACACTGAGGCCAATCACACATCAGCATACCTCCCAACATTTTAAAATTTCCCTGCAGGACATTTTTGTTGAGCGGGGGGGGGGGGGGGGGTACGCAGATCGGAGTTGAGCGGAGGGGGGCCACGGATCGGATTTGTTCAGCAGGGGGTGCCAATCCAGTCCTGATCGCGGGATTTAACGCAAATCGCGGTAAACGCGCGGGGGGGGGGGGCGTAATCGCGGGACTCCAGTCCTGATCGTGGGATTTAATGCAAATCGCGGTAATCGCGGGGGGGGAGGGGGGGAGCGGAATCGCGGGACTCCAGCCGTGATCGCAGGACAGTCCCGCAAAATCCGGGACGCTTTGGAGGTATGCATCAGTCTCTGCACCAGAGGAGCTTACACTCTAATGTCCCTCCACAGTCACACACTATTATTGTAATACATTTATATAGCAGTAACATATACTGCAGTGCTGTATAGAGAACACTGAGCCAGTCACATCAGTCTCTGTGCATGAAGGTAAAAAACCCTTCAGCCCCCCGCCCCATCCCCCTTGAGTTCCCTCTCGATCCAGCGATGTGCACGAGAGCATTGGCTTTCTGGGGACTCTGCCTTTTCATTGGCTGAGAGAGCATTGGCTCTCGCTGCTGTCAATCACAGGCAGCGAGTCAATTAGGAGGGGGCGGGGCCGAGCCGGGGGGGTCTTTGTATGAACACGCAGGAGCTGCTTGCTCTGTGGGCACTCGACAAGAGGGAGGGGCCAGGAGCACCGGCAGTGGACACACACACGTACCCCGTAACAAGCAACTTGCTATGGGGGGGCACTCAGCAGGGGGGGGGGAGGAGCCAGCACGGAACCCGAGAAGAGGAGGATCGGGGCTGTTCTGTGCAAAACCATTACACAATTTTTCCTTAAAATTGAATACCATATTTATCGGCGTATAACACACACTTTTTCCCCCTGAAAATAAGGGGAGAATCACCGATTGCGCACCTCGGAGGAGAACGAGCGCAGACGGAATCACTGAGCCGTCATTTTCTGTTTACTCGGCTCTGACATCACACACCCACGTCCCGCCTTCATCATCGGTATTGGATCAGTGTTCTGTCAATCACAGGAGCTGGTGCAATGGCGATGGCGGAGGCGGGACTGTGTGTGACTGCCGACAGAGCCGAGTACTGTAAACAGAAGATGTCGGCTCGGTGATTCCGGCGGCGCTCGTCCCCCTCCCGATTTCCTGCACTGCATGACAGATGGCGAGGCTGCAGATAGGCATCAGGCTGCATTGGATGGGCGCAGATCAAGCTGCAGATGGGCACAGAGGCTGCAGATTAGCACAGGCTGCAGATGAGCATCAGGTTGCATTGGATGGGCACCAATCAGGCTGCATTGAGGCTGCAGATGGGCACCAATCTGGCTGCATTGAGGCTGCAGACGGGCACCAATCTGGCTGCATTGAGGCTGCAGACGGGCACCAATCAGGCTGCAGACGGGCACCAATCAGGCTGCAGACGGGCACCAATCAGGCTGCATTGAGGTTGCAGATGGGCACCAAGCTGCATTGAGGTTGCAGATGGGCACCAATCAAGCTGCATTGAGGTTGCAGATGGGCACCAATCAAGCTGCATTGAGGTTGCAGATGGGCACCAATCAAGCTGCATTGAGGTTGCAGATGGGCACCAATCAAGCTGCATTGAGGTTGCAGATGGGCACCAATCAGGCTGCATTTTGCATCAAAGTGGTTTATTTGGAAAAAAGTTTTTCCTGAAGCTTTCCTCTTAAAATTGCGGTACGTGCTATACGCCGATGAATATGGTACTTACCTTTCCGTCATTTTCCTTTCCTGGTGCCTATCCATGGCAGAATACGCATGGTTGGTTGATCCACCCCCAGCCAACCCCCGCCCCCATTCTCGTAACTAGACTCACTTCAGCCACAAGAATAAGAACAAGGGAGGAGAATATGCTGCCATGGATAGGCACCAGGAAAAAAAGGCAAGTACGGTGGAACCTCAGATTGCAAGCAACGTTTAACGAGCGTGTCGCAATACGGGCACCGTTTTTTGAAAATTCCTAACTCGGTTTGCGAGTGTTGTCTCACGAAACGAGCAGGATTCAGGCCAAAGCAGTGTGCAGTACCACGTTTGGCCTGAGGTAGGGGGTTGGAGCTGGACGGAATTGCTCACAAAAAAAACTCGGAAATACTCCGTTACCGAGCCTTTCCGAGGTCAGCCAAGCTGTATCCGGGCCTTTTTGGCTGTTTCCGAGGCTCTACGATGCCCCCCCACCTCTGGCCACATGCAGTATTGCATGCCATTGAAGTCAATGCAGAACTAATTATTTTCGTTTCGATTGACTTCTATGGGGAAACTCGCTTTGATATGCGAGTGCTTTGGATTTACGAGCATTCTCCTGGAACGGATTCAGGTCGTAATCTGAGGATTCAATTTTCCATTTTCGCTGGTGCCTTCATGGCAGCATACGCACGGTAAATAACACGCTACCAGGGAGGGAATGCTGAAGAAAACAGAATTTATTGACTGTTCCGAAACAGAATAAAGGTCTTCCTCCCAAAATCCCGGGAGGTGAGATTAGCTGGATCTAGGCTGTAGTGAGCCATAAAACGTGGAAAAAAACGAGGACCAGCTTGCTGCTTTGCCGAGACCTTTGCCAAGGCTGCCCATGAAGATTAAATCCCTCGTCGCCTGCGCAACAGGAAGCCCACTAGCCCGGTAATCCCTGTGTAATCCCGGTGTAGAATCCGCACAATCCATCCCGCTATTGTGCGCTTTGGTGTCGCTTGCCCTTTCCTTGCACCACTGGGAACGACAAATCATCTTTACAGAGGTGTACAGTAGCAGAGATGTAGGACTTTAAAGGGGCTGTAAAGGTTTGTTTTTTATTTTCTATATAGGTTCCTTTAAACTACTGCATTGTTGGTTCACTTACCCTTTTCCTTCCATTTCCCTTCTAAATGTTTTTTTCTTTGTCTGAATTTCTCACGTCCTGTTCCTCCTCAGTAAGCTTGCCCCCATCATCCGAGCCATTCTGGCAGGGGGTTAGTCAGCGTGCTCGCCCCCTCCCTTGGGACTACATCCCTGAGGGGAGACGCTGTGCGTTCACATAGACCCAAGCGAGGGGGCTATCACGCTGACTAACCCCCAGCCAGAATGGCTCGGATGATGCGTCTCCCCGCAGGGATGTAGTCTCAAGGGAAGGGGGGCGAGCACGCTGACTAACCCCCAGCCAGAACGGCTCGGATGATGCGTCTCCCCGCAGGGATATAGTCCCAAGGGAGGGGGTGAGCACGCTGACTAACCCCCAGCCAGAACGGCTCGGATGATGCGTCTCCCCGCAGGGATGTAGTCCCAAGGGACGGAGGGGGGGAGCACATTGACTAACCCCCAGCCAGAACGGCTCGGATGATGCTTCTCCCCGCAGGGTTATAGTCATAGAATTATGGGGCCCCTTACACATCTTCAGGCCCCCTGGTGGAGCAGAGAACCGGGGGGGGGGGTGAGGGTTGGGTGCTGCCGCCTCAACAACTAGAGGGACTGCCCCGAATTGAGAAGCAGGGAGGGGGGCGCAGCAAATTGGTCGGGGGGGGGGGGGGGCTTTGGGTAATGTCTGACGAACAAAAAAAAGGCAAGTTGCCCTGGGGACCTCTGGGCCCCTTACAAAAGATAGTTAATTAAAAAAAGGGGGGGTTGCCATCCGGGGCCCTGGGGACCTCCGGGCCCCTTACAGGTGTACTGCCTGTACCCCTCTGATGGCGGCCCTGGTCCCAAGGGAGGTGGCGAGCACACTGACTAACTCCCAGCCTTAACGGCTTGGATGATGGGGGCAAGCTTACCGAGGAGGAACAGGAAGTGAGAAATTCAGACAAAAAAAAAAAAAACACATTTAGAAGCCAAAGCAAAGTAAAAAGTTAAGTGAACCAACAATGCACTAGATCAGTGGTCTCCAAACTGTGGCCCGGGGCCAGATGTGGCCCTTTGGGCACCATTTCATCTACCGATACCAACAAATGGGACATAATTCCCCCAATGGCACCAATGAAGGGGCACAATTCCTCCCAATGACACCATCAATGGGGCCCAATGACACCAACAATGGGGCCCAATTATTTTCACCGACACCAAAGATGGGGCATTGTTTTTTTCCCCCACGGACCTTTTCTACTCTCAATAGTCACATTCCGGCCCCCCTAATCTCTGAAGGATCATAAAACCGGCCCATTGTTTAGAAAGTTTGGAGACCCCTGCACTAGATTAAAGGAACGGATTTAGAAAATAAAAAACAAACCTTTACAACCACTTTAAGGCTCCCGCTGCCTCCAATCTGTGGAGTTTTGGTGAATTTGATTTTTCCAGGAATGCTGGCCGGACCCTAATTGGAGCGATACGCGGAAGGGACCCTAGGTACGAATTGATGGATAGGCTGAAGGACTACTCTGTCTGGATAGAAAACGATAAAGGGATCTCGAGAGCCTAGGGCTTGAATTTCCCAGACTCTGCACCCCGATGTAACAGCTACCAGGAAGGTCCCCTTCAGCGTCATGTCTTCCAACGAACAGCCGTTCGTAGGTGCCAAGGGAGGTGCTGTAAGAAAAATTAGCACCATCGGTAAATCCCAGTTGGGGCAACGACTTCTTCTTGGTGGTTTTAGCCTTATTACTGCCCTTAGAAAGCGCCCTCTTTGTGGAATACTTCCTCCTCCAAGTCTTGTCTTGGGGTATTAACCCGCTCCTCCCGTCGGTCACTCTGGAAATCGCTGCATCCATCTTTTCTCCAAACAGCGCTTTCCCATCGAACGGTATGCGACACCAGTTCTGCTTCGAGGAGGGGTCGGCTGCCCAGGGCCTCAGCCATAGAGCCCTTCTAGCGGTTATGGAGTACAGCATTGCTCTTGCCGAGCATTTTAGAGAGTCAATAGCAGCCTCCGCCATGAAGTCCGACGCCAACTTCAGTTCATCCAAGGCTCGGATTATTTTCTCTGTATCCACGCCTTGCCGCAGAGCCGACTCAACATTCTCTGTCCAAGCTCTAACTGCTCTGGAGACTGAGGTAAGGGCCACAGCCGGCTTACAGGCGCCCCCTGCTGCTTGGTAGGTCTTTTTCAGGTCTCCATCAATCCTGCGGTCCAGCTTATCCTTAAAGGTGGCTGCATCTTCCATTGGCAGCGTCATGTTTCTTGCCAGCCTCGTGACCGAGGCATCCACTGGGGGCACTGCATCAAACAGCCGTGCGTCCGCATCCGACAGGGGATAAAGCTTGTGGAAACGGTTGAATGGTACGGGTCTCTTGTCGACTTTCTTCCACTCTTCAAGAACAACGTCCTTGATCTCCTCCATCAAGGGGAAAGTTGAAGATTTCTTCTTGAGATGAGGGAAGTATCTCCGCGACTTTGGCGGAGGCTCAACAGACTCTTCCCATTGTATGGCGTCCTTTACCGCCGTTATAAAGGGGTCAATAACGGCAGAGTCCAGGGGTGTAAAGGAATCTTCTGCCGCTTTACCCTCTGAAGATGTAGCCAAGCGCCCCTGGTTGGCAGGTGCGTCTGTCGGCCTATCAATCCCTGAGGGCCCGGCTATCTCCTGAGAAAAAACCCACTCCTTGATCGAGTCTTGGATTATTTTCTTCATAGACGCCATTGTCTCTTGTTCCTTTTTCTCCCGGTCTCTAGCGGCTTCCGAGAAACAACTCTCGCAGACCGGCTTGTCGGACAGCGTCTGCTTACTGCAGGCCCAACAGGCTTTCTCATGAGGTCTGGACGCACGGTGGGAAGACCCAGAGCGCCTAGCAGCATGATGGGCTGAGTCACGTGATCTTCGAGCAGAAGGCGAGGAGTGTCCACGTGTATGGCCACGGCGACTGGATCTTCTACGAGACGAGTGCTGGTGCGGGCTGTAAAGGGACAAAAAAAGATATCCCTTAAAATGAGTCCCTGCTCTCGTTTTAAATTTTACTCACCAATATGTTGCAGCCCCATACCTAGAGGGATGGTGAGGATCTTTTGTGCGTGGCGGCGGCAGGCTTTGTGAAGCAGCTAAGGAAGAAAAACAAAAATAAAAATCACCACAGGGAGGAGGAAAAAATGTAAAAAAAAATAGAGGAGGAAGAGGAAAAAAAAAAAAGGAGAGAGGAGGAGGAAAAAAAAAAGAGAGAGAGGAGGAGGAGGAAGAGGAGGAAAAAAGAGAGAGAGAGAGGAGGGAGGAGGAGGAGGAGGAAAAAAATAAAAAAAAAAAAAAAAGAGAGAGGAGGAGGAGGAGGAGGAGGAGGAAAAAAATAAAAAAATAAAAAAAAGAGAGGAGGAGGAGGAAAAAAAATAAAAAGAGAGGAGGACGAAAAAAATAAAAAATAAAAAGAGAGAGGAGGAGGAAAAAAGGCCTAGTTAGACTTACCAGTGACGGTATTTCTAAGAGCCTTTCAGGACAACCTTGGAGAGAGCGCAGCTCCGCCCATTTCTCAGGAAACACACGTGATCCTTTAAGATCCCTCCTCTTCCACCATGGCCTCAGTTATTGTGGTCTCCGCCCACTGGAAAATAAAGCACAGAACAACCACAACAAAACCATGATAGACATTTCAAACAATCTTTTTATTCAAAATACCTAGGGAGGGAAATTAGCGGTTGTCCTGAAAGGCTCTTAGAAATACCGTCACCGGTAAGTCTAACTAGGCCTTTCTCCAATCGCCTTTCAGGACAACCTTGGAGAGGATAACCGAGTAACTTACCCTAGGGTGGGACCACTGCTTGCAGCACCTTTCTGCCGAAGGCCTGATCTGCAGCGGACAGTAAGTCTAGCCTGTAGTGCCGTAGAAAAGTTGAATAGCTGGACCATGTAGCTGCCTTGCCAGGCGCCTTGTCAGGCGTGGCACCGGCCCTTTCGGCCCAGGAAACTGCCGTAGATCTTGTTGAATGGGCCGTCACTCCTGAAGGAGGCACCTCTCCTTTGGCTTGGTAACCCTCGGCAATGGCTTGTTTGAGCCATCTGGCCAATGTACTTTTGGAGGCCTTCTCCCCTTTCCGGGATCCTGAGAATATCACGAACAAGGCGTTGGTTTTCCTGAAATCCTTGGTGACAGCGAGGTATTGAAGCACACACCTTCTTACATCCAGAGTATGAAAGTTCTCTTCCCCTGTATTAGAGGGAGTTGAGGAGAAGGTAGGAAGGACCATTTCCTGAGACCTGTGAAAGGTTGATGAGACCTTAGGGAGAAAAGCTGGATCAGTTTGGAGAACTATTCTGTCCGGCAAAATTCTTAAGAAAGGCTCTAACTGCCAAGGCCTGGATTTCGCTGACCCTTCTTGCGGTCGTTATGGCCACCAAAAAAATTGTTTTTAGAACTAAATTCTTCAAAGAAATCTCCCTTATGGGTTCAAACGGGGCCCCCGTGAGACCCTGCAACACAATTGATAAATCCCAATTGTGAAAAACTCTAAAAGGCTATCGGTCTACTCCGACCTAGTGCCTTGAAAAATCTTGAAATTAAATGTTCTTTAGATAAAGTCCTTTCTAAATAAACCGACAGGGCTGCCACTTGAGTTTTTAGGGTGCTAATTGCTAACCCTTTCTCCATTCCTGCATGAAGAAACTCTACAACGGAAATTACACTGTTAATCTGGAAGTTTTTGGAGGTACACCAGGAGTTGAATTTTCACCAAACCTTAAGGTAAATCCTCTGGTCACCGGCTTCCTGCTGTCTAGCAAAGTTCTTATCACTTTATTAGAGAGCCCCTTAGCCTTTAAGAGGTCTTCTTCAGAAACCAGGCCGTCAACTGCAAGCGTTCTACCTCCGGATTGGTTCACAGAGCCCTGACACAGTAGGTCCTTCCTGAGTGGAAGTTTCCACGGTGGTTTCGTGGCTAAACTCTGAAGAGATGCAGAACGGTCTTTTTGGCCAATATGGAGTGATTAAGATCAGACTGGATTTCTCTTCCCTGAATTTTCTTAGAACTAGAGGTATCAGAGTGAAGGGGGGGAAGGCGTAACACAGCTGGTAGTGCCACTGTTGAGCTAGTGCGTCTATGGCTATTGCCTGGTCCTCTCTGTGGAGAGAGAAGAACCTTCGTATTCTGCTGGTTGGCAAAAAGGTCTATCTGTGGCTGGCCCCACTCCTGAGCGATTGCCCTGAAGACCTCCGGGTTTAAGCTCCATTCTGGCTCTAGTATGCTTCTCCTGCTTAGCAGGTCTGCTAACAGGTTTTGAGACCCTTTTAGGTGCACCGCTGATAGGGATGCTACGTTCCGTTCCGCCCAGGAGAGGAGCTGGTTGGCCAGCAGCATAAGGCCCCTGCTTCTGGTCCCCCCCTGCTTTAGGACATATGCCACTGCCGTGGTGTTGTCCGACAGGACCTGCACATGTTGACCCTTCACCAACTGATGGAACGCTTGAAGCCCTAGAAATATTGCTTTCAACTCCCTCCGGTTTGAGGATCTTCTGGATTCTGTTTTGGACCAGATGCCCTGGGCAGTCTGTCCCTCTAGATGGGCTCCCCAACCCCAGGAACTCGCGTCTGTTGTTAAGCGCTTTCCTACTGGGAATACCCATGGAAGACCCTTGTTCAAATTTAACGGGTTTCTCCACCACCAGAGTGCTCGTTTTACGTTTGATGTTAACCTGAAACGTCTCTCTAGTGACTCTTGGTGTGACCAAGACTGAAGGATATTCGTTTGAAGAGGACGAGAGTGTAACCTCGCCCATGGGACCGCCGGAATTGAGGCCGTAAGCAGCCCCAAGACGGCCATTGCTGTCCTGACTGACACCTCTTGGTTTGTCTGTACTTGAGCCACCGCAACCATGACCTTCTCTATCTTTTCCTGAGGTAAAAAAACTTTCTGAAGGATCGAATCTATGGTGTACCCCAGAAACCTTGTTTCTTGAGAAGGTATCAGATTCGATTTCTCGCGGTTTAGTAACCAGCCGAGACTTCCAAGATGAACCTGCGACCACTGCAGATTCGTCGCAAGCTGATCCCGGGAGTCCGCAAAAAACAGTAGGTCGTCCAAGTATGGGATGACCGAGATCGCTTTGAGCTTCAGTGGTTCCAAGGCCTCTGCCATGATCTTGGTAAAGATCCTGGGTGAGGACGACAACCCGAAAGGGAGGGCTCTGAACTGAAGATGCCATATCCTGTTCCCAAGATCTACTGCCAGTCTGAGGAACTGTTGAGATGCTTGGGCAATCGGGACGTGCAAGTAGGCATCCCTGAGGTCCAGAGATGCCATGAAGCAACCGGGTGTCAACAGCTTTGTTATTGAATAAATCGTATCCATCCGGAAACGTTTGTACCTTATCGACTTGTTTAACATTTTTAGGTTCAAGATCAGGCGGAATTTGCCTGAGGGTTTTTTTGACCAAAAAAATGTGGGAATAAAAACCCTGACCCTCTTGATGTTTTGGGACCTGCACTATCACTCTCTGACTCATCAGATCCTGTAACAGGTTCGTCATTGCAGTGGCTTTTTCTTTGTCCCGGGGAAGGGCTGTGACATAGAACCTCGTTGGGGGACACTCTGAAAATTCCAGACTGTACCCCTCCGTAATGATTCTTTCCACAAAGGGGCTCACGGTCATCTGTTTCCACTGTGGGAGAAAAGCGGCCAGTCTTCCTCCCACCGGAAGCAGCTCGTCACTTGCTTTTGGTAGTTGGTTCTGAGGGGTTTTTAAATAAGATACCTCCTCTACCTCTCCCTCTTTGGGACCCCCATCTCTTTTTATTTTCTTCCTTACTCTTCTGGGACTGTTGAAAAGGACGAAAAATTTTCCTAGGGTTCTGACCCTTTTTAGGGGGGAAAGCCTTCTTCTTATCTGCCGTTCTGTCAAGAACCTTTTCTAGGTCCTGACCGAACAAAAGGTCCCCTGAGAAAGGCAGACCACAAAGCTTGGCCTTAGAGGGGGTATCACCCGACCAGGTTTTTAACCAAACTGCTTGCCTGACTGAGTTCACCAGGGCTGCTGACCTTGCAGCCATTCTAATGGACTCGGCCGAAGCATCTGCCATATATTTTTTTTTTTACAATCTTTCTTTTTTTATTAGAGAAAAATAAAAAAAATAAAAAAAAAATCAGAGTACAAATTACAGCCAGGGTACCTAAGTACCACACAATAACACATAGTCAAAACATATAAAATACATACTCTGAAAGTAAGCAACTTTTATATCTTATAACAAAGAAAAGCACAGGGAAACATCACTTATCTAGGATATTACCCTCTACTAACTAATACTAAAAGGAGAGAAGAAAAGGAAAAAAAAAAAAAAAGGAGAGAAAAAAAAAGAAAAAAGAGAAAGAGAGGGAAAGGGGGGCCAAAGACACCTTAGTGCAACAAACTATCTAACGTCTTCTACCTACCACGAAGAGTGGAGAGGAAATGATCAGAGTCAGGACCACAATCTCATGCCGTATAAAATTGTAACTATTGATTAGAATACCTGAACGTCACCCAGGGTAACCATGTCTGATTGAATTTTTCTGACGATTCCCTGGCAATTGCTACAGTTTCCTCCATTTGATGAATATTCTCTATGGAGCTAAACCATTCCGATATGGAAGGGATATGTTTCGATTTCCAGTGCCTGGGAATCAAAACTTTTGCTGCGTTCAATAGATGTCTAGTCAATGATTTTTTATAATGTTGCATAGAGCAGTCGGCAATGTGGAGTAAGCAACATGCAGGCGTAAGAGAGATTGTGGTATCCGTAATGGCCCTGATCATTTCACACACCCTATCCCAGAAAGGTCTCAGACAAGAACACTCCCACCAAATATGAAAAATGGTACCCGGGTCTTGCTCACATCTCCAGCAAGAATCCGATGTCAGCGGGTACCACTTTTTTATTTTGTCCGGAGTAGCATACCATTGTGTCAAAAGTTTATACGACATTTCCTGCAATCTCGTGCCAATCGCACACTTATGGGCAAAAATGCAGGCACCTTTCCATTGCTTATCAGTAAAGTTTGTTTTAAGCGCATTTTCCCATTGTACTCGTATTCCGGAAGCTAACCCCCCCCCTATCTAGTTGAAGCCAGGAATACATGAGAGAAGTTGATCTCGGAACCAGAGCTCCAGCCAAGCAAATTTGTTCAAAGGGAGTTATCGGTCTAAGAAATTGTTTTTTAGTCTTGGAAACCTGTGTATAGTTATGCAGCTGGCGGTAAGTCCAGAATGAGAGAGAGCTCTGAGAATTTATCTCCTTTTTAAGGGAATCAAAAGATTTTAAGGTGTTAGCCTCAAAACAATGTATCATTAAGAGGGGCATCGATTGATCGGTTGATGCCAAAAGATGCAAGTCCATCTGCCATATATTTGATGGCTTTCAAGATTAAGGGGAAGGAATCTAATAGATCCTTTCTTGAGGTGCCTGCCTCGACATGACTCCTTAATTTCTCAACCCAGCACTCTAGATTGCGGGCGACTATTGTGGCGGCCATGGCTGGTTTCAGACCGATTGCCGTAGAATCCCAGGCCTTTTTTAGGAGGGAATCTGCCCTCTTGTCCATCGGATCTTTCAGGACCCCCATGTCCTCAAAAGCCAGGTCTGTATGACGAGACACCTGTGAGAAAGCTGCGTCTACTTTAGGCTTTTTGTTCCACACCTCTGTCTCACTGCTTTCAAATGGAAACCTTCTTCTAAGGGTCTTTGAAAAAAAGGGGGCCCTTTCAGGGTCCTTCCATTCCTTCTTGATGGTGTCCGAGAGGACTTTGTGGACCGGAAAAACCCGGCTTTTAGACTCATCCAGCCCCTGATACATTTTATCGTGTATGGATAACTGAATCTTCTCTTCCTGGATACCCAGGGTAACATAAATTGCCTTAAGTAAGTCCTCCACTTCGTCCAAGGACAACTTAAACTTTGAGCTTTTGCTACTATCTTCTTCCTCCTCCTCCTCATCTGAATCCCTGAGAGAGGGGAGAGTACTAGTCCCTTCATCTGCCGAATCCCCCTCTGTTTGTCCCGAAACTGGGATTTTCGGACTAGGTGGTGGCTGTTGTGGCTCCCCCAAACTTGCGGAGCCTTGTGTGATCAGATCCTTCACTGAGCCTAAAGAGCTTGCCAGCTCCTGGACTGAGGAAAAAAGGTCCTTATACTGTTGTGAAGTTTCCTCTTCCACCAGATTTTTAATGCAGGATCTGCACATTGGCTTTTGCCAAGAATCCCTTAAAGGATTTTTGCAAGACGGGCATTTCCTGGGTGTATCCAAGTGCCTAGCTTTGGTTGTAGATTTTTCCTGTAACGAGATGAAACCAAAGTTACCATCTCCATTTTTTTTTTTTTTTTTTTAAACACCCAAGTGCCGCCACCAGAATAACCAAAGGCCTGGACTAAGTGCCACCACCACTAACGGTTATACAGACCAAGAGCGTTAACCTGGACTGGTAACCACAGGCTCCCTCAGGGAGGAACAACAATAACACAAAATTAGGCCCAATATAGTAAGAATAAAAGGCACCGCTGTACCCCTCTTACCTGGGCCTGACCGGTGCTTGCGGCGCCTGTATCCGCCGGTGTTGTCTGTCTCTCCTCCATTGTAGAGCGCAGTCACACAAGTAGCTGGAGAACGACTCCATTTTAAATTTTCCCGGCCGCCCGCGTCATCATCGGGGGCCGGAAACGGAAGTACCGGTCACCTGACCCGCCCCACAGATGCTGCGTTCCAGGCGCTGGGAACCAGCAGCGCCACGCCCCCCCCGGAAACGGCGTCACCGTGCGTGACGCGGTCGCCAGCCGGGACCCGGAACTGAGAATGCGGACCACCGCCGACCTCGCGCCGGCTACCGCTCGGTCACCTGGACCTCTACCGCAGTTCCTGGGCACAACGACACCGTCCCCTGGGAGGCCGAAAGTTCCGCTGAACCGGAGCGTCTGGGGACTCCTGAGCGCCCCCTCCCCGTGAAGAGGGGTCAGGATGGTCGCCGCCAACAATATACAAAACAAAGGTAAGCTCAACAAACCCTCCGCCTGGAGAGAGACAGCTCCCTGGTTCCCTGTGATGCTTCCACCATGGCGGAGGAAACACAATAACTGAGGCCATGGTGGAAGAGGAGGGATCTTAAAGGATCACGTGTGTTTCCTGGGAAATGGGCGGAGCTGCGCTCTCTCCAAGGTTGTCCTGAAAGGCGACTGGAGAAAATAAAAAGAGAGAGGAGGAGGAGGAGGAACATTTTTTTTAAAAAAAGAGAGAGGAGGAGGAGGAGGAAAACATTTTTTAAAAAAAGAGAGAGGAGGAGGAGGAAAAAATTGAAAAAAAAAAAGAGAGAGGAAGAGGAGGAGCTGGAGGAGGAGCTGGAGGAGGAGGAGGAGGAGGAGGAGAAGAAGAAGGAGGAGGAGGAGGAGGAAAACATTTAAAAAAAAAGAGAGAGAGAGGAAGAGGAGAAAGAGGAAGAGGAAATTTTTTTTTAAAAAAAAGAGAGGAGGAAGAGGAAGAGGAAAAAATTAAAAAAAAAGAGAGAGGAAGAGGAGGAAGAGGAAGAGGAGGAGGAAAAAATTGAAAAAAAAAGAGAGAGGAGGAAAAAAATAAAAAGAGAGAGGAGGACGAAAAAAATAAAAAAAAAAAAGAGAGAGGAAGAGGAAAAAATGTTTAAAAAAAAGAGAGAGAGAGGAAGAGGAGAAAGAGGAAGAGGAAGAGGAAAAAAATTAAAAAAAAAGAGAGGAGGAAGAGGAAAAAATGTAAAAAAAAAGAGAGAGGAAGAGGAGGAAGAGGAAGAGGAAAAAATTAAAAAAAAAGAGAGAGGAAGAGGAGGAAGAGGAAAAAATTAAAAAAAAAAAGAGGAGGAAGAGGAAGAGGAAAAAATTAAAAAGAGAGAGGAAGAGGAGGAGGAAAAAAAAATTAAAAAGAAGGAGAGAGGAAAAGGAGGAAGAGGAGGAAGAGGAAGAGGAAAAAAATTTAAAAAGAAGGAGAGAGGAAAAGGAGGAAGAGGAGGAGGAAAACATTTTAAAAAAAAAGAGAGGAAGAGGAAAAAATTTTTTAAAAAAGAGAGAGGAAGAGGAGGAAGAGGAAGAGGAAAAAAAAAGAGAGAGAGGAAGAGGAGGAAGAGGAAGAGGGGAAAAAAAAAAGAGAGGGGAAGAGAAAATAGAGAAAAAATGCAGCACAATGGCCCTTTAACCACTTGCCGGGGGCTGCCTGTCATATGACGTCCTCGGCTTTGTGGGGCTATATATGAATGATGGGTGCAGCTACAGGCATCATATATTGGCATTTTCAGCTGGAGATTCCCTACACCAGGGGTGTCGAAAATGCCTCCCTTGGGACACTGCGATTGGTGAGTCGGAGAACGGATCCGCGGGCCTGGATGTTGACCATTGAGATTTCCGGCAGACCAGATGGTCGCCGGAGTCTCTATGATCGTCAGAGGCCGGGCACGATGTTATGACATCATGCCCGGCCTCTGCATTAAAAAAAAACGGCGCCGCCGTTTTACTTTATTTTAGGCTTCCCAGCCTAGTGGTGAAATGTGAGGTCTTATTGACCCCCCCCCCCCCCCCCATATCTCACTGTAAAGAGGACCTGTCATGTCATATTCCCATTACAAGGGATGTTTACAATAGGAATAAAAGTGACCAACATTTTTTCTATAAAAAGCAACGCTTTACAGCCACCGCACCTCCCGCCCCAGTGTGAAAGGGCCGAAAATTAACAATGATTTTTTTTATTTAATGTTTTTTAAAGTGCCCCTGTCCCCGTGTGCTTGCACGCAGAAGCAAACACATACGCAAGTCTCCCCTACATATGAAAAAAGGTATCCAAACCACACATGTGAGGTATCGCCGCGAACAAGAGCAATAATTCTAGCCCAAGACCTCCTCTGTAACTCAAAACATGTAACTAGTAAAACAAAAAAATATATATAATAATTTAAAAATAAAGCGTCACCTATGGGGATTTTTAAGTACTGAAGTTTGGCGCCATTCCACGAGCGTGTGCAATTTTGAAGCGTGACGTGTTAGGGATCTAAAAACTTTCACATTATGCAAAAAAAAAAAAAAATACTGTTTTTTTTTTTTTGTTTGTTTTTTTAAAAGCCATGAAACTTTTTATTTGTTTTTTTAAACACACGTTTGAAAATTGTTGCACAAATACCGTGCAAAATAAAAAGTTGCAATGACCGCTATTGTATTCTCTGGGGTCTCTGCTAAAAAAAAAAAAAAACATATATGGCTAGATTCACGTAGAGCGGCGTATATTTGTACGCCACAGTAAATAAGAGAGAGGCAATTGCTGTATTCACAAAGCAATTGCTCCCTAAGTTACGGCGGCGTAGCGTAAATTGTCCGGCTTATGCCCGCCTAATTCAAATGTCTTTGATGTGGGCGTGTTTTATTTAAATTAAGTGTGACCCCCACGTAAATGCGTTTTTTTTACAAACAGGGCATGCGCCGTCCGTGGAGGTATCCCAGTGCGCATGCTCCAAATTACGCCGCTAAGACTCATTGGTTTCGACGTGAACGTAATTTATGGCCAGCCCCATTCACGGACGAGTTACGCAAACGACGTAAAACGTGAAAAACTTGACGCGGTCCCGACGTCCCTACTTAACATTGGCTGCGCCATCTTTTTGTTGCTTTATCTTTACGCCTGAAAATGCCTTACGTAAATGGCGTATCATTACTGCGACGGCCAGGCGTACGTTCGGGAATAGGCGTATCTCGCCGATTTACATATTCTAGGCGTAAATCAGCGTAAACGCCCCCTAGCGGCCAGCGTAAATAGGCAGCTAAGATACGACGGCGTAGGAGACTTACGCCGGTCGTATCTTAGCAACATTTAAGTGTATCTCAGTTTGAGCATACGCTTAAAGTTGCGCCGGCGCAGATTCTGAGTTACGACGGCGTATCTACTGATACGCCGTCGTAACTCTCTATGAATCTGGCCCATAATGTTTGGGGGTTCTATGTCATTTTCTAGCAAAAACATTATGATTTTTACACGTAGGAAAGAAATGTCAGAATTGGCCTGGGTGGCAAGTGGTTAAAAAAAAAACACTTCCTACCTTGGGTACTCTCCATACTGGCTCCTCTGGGCAGCAGGATGGCAAACAAGCAGCAGAGCAGGTGGGAGCCAAGGCAGCAGCCATTTTCCTCTTCTACCCCACCTGTTTAAATAAAGTGAGGGCAAAATCAGCTGTGTGGAACAACCAAGATGGCCGCTCCTGCACTTCCCGCTACACACCCCATCCAGGAAGAAAAAGAAGCAGGAAGAGGCGCACGTAGCGCCGACAGCCATCACACAGGCTGTACTTACAGAGTAGGGTGACCACATTTCCAAACTACCATTCAGGGACACCCTCCCTTCCACAAAATCAGCTTGTGCTGTAACGAATCACAGCACAGTGATTGGACACAAGAGGCGGGATTTATGATTTCTCCAATCACAAGCAGGGGGCGGGGATTGTGCTCCTCCAGGCATTCCAGGCTAGGACAAGTACTGTCAGTGAGTAAAGCGGTGATGTGGCGGCCTTTTTTGGGGGCATCAGATTGGCCTGGGGGGTGGCTGTGTCAGCTTCATTCCGGGACACTGTATTGTCCTGAAATGAATTTGCCCGGGACAGACCTGCAACATGCGGGACTGTCCCGGGCAATCCGGGACACGTGGTCACCCTATTACAGAGGCAGCACCTTTACTTAGGCTCGGTTTCCACTTGTCATGCGACTTGGGACTGCAAAGTTGCATGAAAAGTCGTACCCCCATGATTTCCAATGACTACCGTTCATATATGTGCGACTTCAAGTCGCAGCAACCTCAAAGTTGTCCAACTTTGATGCAACTTGGGGTCAAGGACCTCAAGAATACGCAGGCATTGCTTCAAGTCGCATCAAAATCACGTCAAAAACTCACTGTAAAATCGTTGTAAAAAAAAATAGCTGGAAAAAAATTGTCGCAGAATTGCACGACTTCGGGGTTGCGATAGTGCAAACAGAGCCTTACAGAGCAGGAGAAAACAGAGAAAGGAAATCTGGTAGTAAAATAAGTCAGGACAGCACTGCAGAGCCGTTGTAGGGGCCAAATAGTGAGTCGCACATACATTGCCCCAAAAAGATCCACAGAAAAAAGGGCTCCCCACTTCTTAGCGCATTTAGCAGCCCAAGTGGCGGGACCTCATCTCAGGAGAGCATGAATGGCGGCACCAATTTTTTGGGGTGAGGCAGGGGCTGACCAATCCATGATCCTGTGTGGCCTTGAGGACAGAAAAGAGATTGGGGGAGGGGGGGGGGGCGTTGCTTTCTTTTATAGCGTTATAACGGTCCTGGGGGTTGGCCGGGGGTGGCTCAGCCAACCATGCGCCTGCTGTCATGAAGGCATCAGGAAAATGGCACTTTAGTGCCTCATACACACGATCCGATTGTTGGCCAACCGAGCCTCAGATCTTTGTCTTCAGGGCGTGTGCCTGGATCTTGTCTTGCATACAAACGGTACACAATTGTCGGCCAACAAACACAAACGTAGTGACGTACTACGAGGAATTTCAGCTCTTGAGCGCCACCCTTTGGGCCCCTTCTGCTAATTTCGTGTTTGGTGAGCATTGATTCCGAACATGCGTGTTTGTAATTTCGACTTTTGTGTGACGAACTTGTGCACTGACCATCAGAATTACCTGACAACCAAGCGTTGTCCCAAAATTAACACCACGTCATTTCTTTCCACGTTTTTGAATGGGCCTCTCCAGGGCCGTCATAATAGCATCATGGGCCCCTGGGCAAAGTAATTCTCTGGGGCCCCTACAATGATGACAGTGCAGGTAAACCGACATCAAGTAGGTAGGAGGCAGACTGCCTCCCTTGTGTATCTATCACACAGTGCCATCATGGGGCCCCCAATTTTGGGTCAGCGTGGGCTCAAGGACCAGCTGCTTTGGGGAAAGTGCAGGGGCCCCCCATGCTGCAGGGGCCCCTGGGCAGTGCCCTCTCATTAAGACAGCCCTGGGGCTTCCCTCCACTCCAAAAATGCGCTAAAGAAGCCCATGTGCCAAATGTTGCCGCTGAGCCAAGTGCTTTTTTTCCGCGGCAGGCATTTTTGCACTTTTTTGGCCGATTTATTCCATGGAAAACGTATGGCGAAACGCATTACTGCTACGCAAGTTTGGAGTGCCAAAAATAAACAATGACACTGTGACGGATCTCGGATACCCCAGGTGGGCACCTCCGCCAGACCTGTGTCTCCTGTCCTCCAAACGCACCCGCAGCCTTCAGATTCGCCATAACCAGCCCTTAACCCCCCAATCACGAGACAATCCACACAGGAGTTGAGGGTTAAACATGCAGAGCATAAACTGTTTATTAAATACAAGACATAAACTTTTAAGGTTAGGGACACTCCCCTTAGCTTTGTCATGGGGGGGTAGGGGACAAGGAACAACCAATTGAAAGTTAACACGTGTACATTGAAACAGAAACTACAGATAAACATAAAGGGATTATGGTAAGCAGGCAGCCTCTCAATACACATCCCCTGCGGAGAGACGTCTCCCGTCCAGACCATTGTCTATGTGCCATTTACCAACACAATTAGACACAGCAACAAGAGGGGGGATGGGGAGAAGGGATGTAGCATTACAGTATCTCAATGCCAGCTTGTCCCCAGGTCTCCAGTATCTTCTGGGCCTCAAGCACTTTGTGTGTTTTATCGCATTTTTGCGCATTTCTGTAACGCTCAGATGCAGTGGCAGCTGGTGCGCAAACAAACTTAAAAAAAAAAAACATTGCTGTCACTGTGCCCATCAAAGGCAGCTACTGTGCCCATCAATTGCCACCACTGTGCCCATCAAACGCAGCCACTGTGTCATCAAACGTAGCCACTGTACCCATAAACTGCCACCACTGTGCCATCAAATGCAGCTACTGTACCTATCAATTGCAGCCACTGTGCCCATCAATTGCTGACACTGCACCCATCAATTGCTGACACTGTGCCCATCCATTGCTGCCAGTGTGCCCATCAATTTCTGCCAGTGTGCTCATCAAATACAGCCACTGTACCCATAAACTGACGCCACTGTGCCATAAAACGCAGCTACTGTACCCATCAATTGCCGCCACTGTGCCCATCAATTGCTCCCAGTGTGCTCATCATTTGCTGCCAGTGTGCCCATCAATTGCCGCTACTGTGCCCATCAATTGCTGCCAGTGTGTTCATCAATTGCTGCTACTGTACCCATCAATTGCTGCCACTGTGCCCATCAATTGCCAGTGTGCCCATCAATTGCCACCACTGTGCCCATCAATTGCCAGTGTGCCCATCAATTGCTGCCACTGTGCCCATCAATTGCTGCCACTGTGCCTATCAATTGCTGCCAATGAGCCTATCAATTGCTGCCACTGTGCCCATCAATTGCCACCACTGTGCCCATCGATTGTTGCCAATGTACTCATCAATTGCTGCTACTGTGCCCATCAAATGCTCCCAGTGTGCATCCCCCGCCTGCCCGACACTTACCTTGTCTCGGTGGCGCAGAGGGTCGCAGCGGTGTCCTCGCTGTCCACGCTCCTCGATGTCTTCTCCCGTCCTCTCTTCCCATCCTCTGCTATGATTGGACACCTGATAGGCGTCCAATCACAGCCACCTGTCGTTTTAGCCAGTCAGGTGATAGGTAACAGACCCGAGTACCTGATTGGCTGAGAGGCAGTTCAGTGTTAGGAAATCGAATATTCATTTGCTTTCCTAACACAAAGCTGAGTGAACAGCGAGCGCACAACATGTCGCCCGCTGTTCCCCTTTTTGGATGCCTATTAGAGCCTATGGCTCTAATCAGGTGCTTCCAAAAAAATGCCCCGCTGCTGTAATTCAGGTGCCCAGCGCCTGAAAAGGGCCTGGGCACCTGAATAGGGGGCGGCAGCGGCGACCATAGATAGATTCATGCAATGCATGAATCTATCTATGGTGATCGAGAGGTGACAGGAGAGTGGGGGCCCCTTATGGACGCACCGCCACTAGGGTGACCACATTTCCAAACTGCCATTCAGGGACACCCCCCCTTTCTTATTTGTGACCCCATAGATTTCACTGGTTCATCTTGGGACCTGTAGTTCTTCACTGGTTTGGGGGGGGGGTCACATCTTCAGGTCTGAGGGGTTCATGGTGGGACCTGTAGTCCTTCACATCCCCCAAAAGTGAAGGACTATAAGTCCCAGCATGAACTCCTAATATCTAAAGATGTGACCCCCCCCCCCCCCCCAATTTGAAGGAACACCCAGCATTAACCCTTGAGATCTAGAGGTGTGATCCCATAGATTTCACAGGTTGGGACCTGTAGTTCTTCACTATTTGGGGGGAAGGTGGGGGGTTACATATTCAGCTCTGAGGGGTTCATCCTGGGACCTGTTGTCCTTAACTTTGGGGAGGTGATCCCCCCCCCCAAAGTAAAGGACTACCAGTCCCAGCATGAACCCCTGAGATTTAAGGGTGTGACCCCATAGATTTCGTAAGTTCATGCTGGGACCTGTAGTTCTTCACTAGTTGGGGGGTGTCAGATCTTAAGCTCTGAGGGGTTCGTTCTGGGACTAGTGTTGCTCACGAATATTCGCATTTTTCAAATTTATTTTAAAAACAGATCACATCCTAGTGATCTCCATCGACGTCTAAAAGCATTGCTGGTATGATTAGAGAGAGACCCTGGGCCGAGTAGCTGATGCGATTCTTTTATGTTGCCGAAAATTCGCCTCAGCTACTCGGCCCTTCTTTTGCATCAGAGCCAATCAGAATAACTCGAATATTCGACAAACGGAATATTGCCCGATTATCTTCTCCGCCCTTCTTTTGCATCAGAGCCAATCAGAATAACTCGAATATTCGGCAAAAGGAATATCGCGCAATATTCCTTTTGCCGAATATTCGAGTTATTCTGATTGGCTCTGGGCGGAGAAGATAATCGCGCAATAGGAATATTGCGCGATTATCTTCTCCGCCATTATTTTCCTTTCTTTTAAGTAGAGTTAGTGTAGAGTTAGTGTTTAGTGCATATTACTTTAGTAATACAGGAAATGATCTCCGTTTATGAGAATTTCGCAATCATTTTCGCATTAGCAAAATTGCGCATTAGCGAAATTTCGCAAATTTTTTTTGGGATAAAATATCACGAATATTCGATATTAGCGAATATTCGCGAATATTCTTCTATATATTCGCGCAATATCGCGAAATGGAATATGGTGTATTCCGCTCAACACTATCTGGGACCTGTGTCAGTTTCATTCCGGGACACTGTATTGTCCCAGAGTGAAGGTGCCCGGGACAGACCTACAGAATGCGGGACTGTCCAGGGCAATCCGGGACACGTGGTCACCCTAACCGCCACTGCAATGTGAACGAGTCCTTTATGTCACAAATCCTTGTCAGCATGTATGTTGCCACATTTGGCGCCAGGAATTTTTATTTTCTGTAACTGTAAATAAAATTGCAGACTGAAAGTACATTGTATCTCTTCTTCCTTCTTTGTGTCCATCCATCTGATTCCTGTACTATGATGTCATATCCTTGTGTGACTCACATCCTATGTTATGTACAACCACCCTGAGGCTGCGTGCCGCTCCGCATGACACACTCTGTATACAAACACCGCTCACGTGTTGTCTTAGCTCAGCCTGCACTGCCAATAAATTATACATTTCCCTCTCCAAAAATTAAACAGGTAAACAGCCCCCCCGCCCCACAAGGTTATTCTCTACGTGTTCCCAGATAAGAGCGCCGCGACCTGCGGTGAAAGATCACCCTATAAATACAGATTAGACTGGCTCAGCAGTTCCGGACAAACAAAGAGAAAGTTGTGGACTTTACCAGTAACTGGCATTGAGTAAACAGGACAGCAAATCCTTCCCAGTGTAGTGTGCAAATGTTTGTCTTTTTTGCAAACATTTACAAAAAGATTTAAATAAAAAGGTGACCTAAAGGATAGCTAAAGCCTAAAATGTATTTTTTAGTTTTGGATAGAGGAAGGAATGGTTCAAACACTATTTTTTTTGCTGTCTGTGTCCCGTCGGGGAGATTTCCTTTCACTTCCTGTTCCAGAGACACATTAGGAAGTGAGAGGGGGTCTCTTCAATGTGAGGGGAATCCCCTTTGTAATTGTCACCTGAAGAGGTGTCTCTGATGGAAGATTTCCCCTTACCTCCTCTTCATGGAAAAACTGCAATATTTTAGATTTCCTATTATTTTCTGTCGCAGTGACAATGGTCACAGAGAGAAGAATCTTTCCAGTGGGGACACAGACAGCAATAAAGAATGTAACAGGGGCCAAGCATGGCGCACCATGATTCGTAATAAAGTGTGGCACACTATAGCTGGATACTAAGAGTAGAGTATGGCCCACTATAACTGGTTGCTAAGGGCTGAGCATGGCACACTATAGCTAGTTGCTAAGGGCTGAGCATGGCACACTATGGCTGGTTACTAAGGGTGGAGTATGGCACAGTATAACTGGTTGCTAAGGGCTAATCATGGCATACTATAGCTTATTAGTAAGGGCAGAGTATGACCCACAATAGCTGGTTAGTAAGGGTAAAGTATGGCCCACTATAGCTGGTTACTATGGGTGGATTATGGCCCATTATAGCTGGTTACTAATTGCCGAGCATGGCCCACCATAGCTAATTATTAAGGGCAGAGTATGGTCCACTATAGCTGGTTACTATGGGTGGAGTGTGGCCCACTATAGCTGGTTACTAAGAGATGAGTATGGCACACTATAGTTGGTTACTATGGGCTGAGCATGGCACACTATGGCTGGTTACTAAGGATGAAGTATGGTACACTATAGCTGGGTACTATGGGCTGAGCATGGCACACTATGGCTGGTTACTAAGGATGAAGTATGGTACACTATAGCTGGGTACTATGGGCTGAGCATGGCACACTATGGCTGGTTACTAAGGATGAAGTATGGTACACTATAGCTGGTTACTAAAGGCCGAGCATGGCACACTATGGCTGGTTACTAAGGATGAAGTATGGTACACTATAGCTGGTTACTAAAGGCCGAGCATGGCACACTATGGCTGGTTACTAAGGGTGGCCGCTTTAAGACCAATAGGGGGCACAATGACTGAGCCGATGCACATGACTGGTAGTCGCGATGTCTGCCGGGCACCCATGATTGCTACACACAGGAATAGAACTGAGGTCTGTCATTGTAAATAGACAGATCTCCATTATGTCAGGGGAGAGGAGACTGATCAGTTGTTCCTAATGCTTAGGAACAACGATTGGTCTCCTCCCACAGGCAGTCCTCTACAGTTAGAACACACTGAGGGAACACATTTAACTCCTTGATTGCCCCTTAGGCCGCGTACACAAGATCGGTCAAAACCAATCGTGTATGTGCCCCATCGGTCAGTTATCCTCAAAAAAAAAGAGAACTTGCTCTAAAATTTAACTGATGGACGCCTAACCGATAGGTCAAAACCGATCGTTGGTAGGCACGACCATCGGTTAAAAATCCACGCATGCTCAGAATCAAGTCGACGCATGCTTGGAAGCATTGAACTTCATTTTTTTCAGCATTTCGTTGTGTTTTGCGTCACCGCGTTCTGACACGATCATTTTTTTAACCGATGGTGTGTAGGCACATCAGACCATCAGTCAGCTTCATCGATTAACCGATGAGAAGGGTCCTTCAGACGTTCCCATCGGATGGACTGATCGTGTGTACACGGCCTTAGTGTTAAACCGTTCCCTGCCAGTGACATTTGCACAGTGATCAGTGGCTATTTTTAGCTCTGATCGCTGTATAAATGTCAATGGTCCCAACAAAGTGTCAAAAGTGTCGTAACACCCGCCGTTTTATTCTCTACATCTTCTATTTATTACATATATATTGTTTGGGGGTTGTAAGAATTTTTCTAGCAACCAAATGCTGATATTATGTCTGACAGGCGTTGGGAAGCCCTCAGTCCAGTCATGTGTATTCCTCTTTATTCATTGTGAGTTATCTTCTCTATAATGTGTATTGTGTATTTTATACAATCCTCTCCCTGACTTCACCGCGCGTGCGCACACAGCTCTGCTCTCAGCACAGCGCGCTCCCGCCGTCTCCCGGGCGACCGTGTGACGTCATCAGTTCGCGCCACACTTACTGCTTTGGCGCTTGTTGTCCCCGGTGATCGGCCGCGTCTCCTGTGAGGTGAGTGTGCGGCGATATACATCGGTCGCTGGTGTGCGCAGGCGTGTGTCGCGATATATAGAGCACTCCCTCTCCCTACAGAGATTGTCCGGAGCTCCGGGCACAACAATGCCGTACGTATCCGCTGCAGGCCGCCGGTAGGAGGCGCTACTAGAGCATGGGGGTGGGGGGTGTGTATGTATAATGTGTATTTTATATATGTGACCAGCGGGGGGCGCTCTGTACCACACAACACACAGGACTGATAGGCGAGAACCAGGGGGTCTTATACTGATGTAATGTATGTATGTGACCAGCAGGGGGCGCTCTCTGTCATCACACCACACACAGGACTAATAGGAGAGACCCAGGGGGCCTTATACTAATCTATATATGTGACCAGCAGGGGGCTCTCTGTCCCACACCACACACAGGACTGATAGGAGAGAACCAGGGGGTCTTATACTGATGTAATGTATATATGTGACCAGCAGGGGGCGCTCTGTCATCACACCACACACAGGACTGATAGGAGAGAACCAGGGGGTCTTATACTGATGTATATATGTGACCAGCAGGGGGCGCTCTGTCCCACACCACACACGGGACTGATAGGAGAGAACCAGGGGGTCTTATACTGATTTAATGTATAGATGTGACCAGCAGGGGGCGCTCTGTCCCACACCACACACAGGACTGATAGGGGAGAACCAGGGGGTCTTATACTGATGTAATGTATAGATGTGACCAGCGGGGGGCGCTCTGTTATCACACCACACACAGGACTGATAGGAGAGAACCAGGGGGTCTTATACTGATGTAATGTATATATGTGACCAGCAGGGGGCTCTCTGTCCCACACCACACACAGGACTGATAGGAGAGAACCAGGGGGTCTTATACTGATATAATGTATATATGTGACCAGCAGGGGGCTCTCTGTCCCACACCACACACAGGACTGATAGGGGAGAACCAGGGGGTCTTATACTGATGTAATGTATAGATGTGACCAGCGGGGGGCGCTCTGTTATCACACCACACACAGGACTGATAGGAGAGAACCAGGGGGTCTTATACTGATGTAATGTATATATGTGACCAGCAGGGGGCTCTCTGTCCCACACCACACACGGAACTGATAGGAGAGAACCAGGGGGTCTTATACTGATATAATGTATATATGTGACCAGCAGGGGGCGCTCTGTCATTACACCGCACACAGGACTGATAGGAGAGACCCAGGGGGTCTTATACTGATGTAATGTATATATGTGACCAGCAGGGGGCGCTCTCTGTCATCACACCACACACAGGACTAATAGGAGAGACCCAGGGGGCCTTATACTAATCTATATATGTGACCAGCAGGGGGCTCTCTGTCCCACACCACACACAGGACTGATAGGAGAGAACCAGGGGGTCTTATACTGATGTGATGTATATATGTGACCAGCAGGGGGCGCTCTGTCCCACACCACACACAGGACTGATAGGAGAGAACCAGCGGGTCTTATACTGATGTAATGTATACATGTGACCAGCAGGGGGCGCTCTGTCATCACAACACACACAGGACTGATAGGAGAGAACCAGGGGGCCCTATACTAATCTATATATGTGACCAGCAGGGGGCGCTCTGTCCCACACACAGGACTGATAGGAGAGAACCAGGGGGTCTTATACTGATGTGATGTATATATGTGACCAGCAGGGGGCGCTCTGCCATCACACCACACACAGGACTGATAGGAGAGAACCAGGGGGCCTTATACTGATGTATATATGTGACCAGCAGGGGGCTCTCTGTCCCACACCACACACGGGACTGATAGGAGAGAACCAGGGGGTCTTATACTGATGTAATGTATATATGTGACCAGCAGGGGGCACTCTGTCATCACACCACACACAGGACTGATAGGAGAGAACCAGGGGGTCTTATACTGATGTAATGTATATATGTGACCAGCAGGGGGCGCTCTGTCATTACACCGCACACAAGACTGATAGGAGAGACCCAGAGGGGGGTCTTATACTGATGTAATGTATATATGTGACCAGCAGGGGGCGCTCTGTCATCACACACAGGACTGATAGGGGAGAACCAGGGGGTCTTATACTGATGTGATGTAATGTATGTATGTGACCAGCGGGGGGCGCTCTGTCCCACACCACACACAGGACTGATAGGGGAGAACCAGGGGGGGGTCTTATACTGATGTAATGTATACATGTGACCAGCAGGGGGGCGCTCTGCCCCACACCACACACAGGACTGATAGGAGGGAACCAGGGGGTCTTATACTGATGTATATATGTGACCAGCAGGGGGCGCTCTGTACCACACCACACACAGAACTGATAGGAGAGAACCAGGGGGTCTTCTACTGATGTAATGTATACATGTGACCAGCAGGGGGCGCTCTGCCCCACACCACACACAGAACTGATAGGAGAGAACCAGGGGGTCTTATACTGATGTAATTATATATGTGACCAGCAGGGGGCGCTCTGTCCCACACCACACACAGGACTGATAGGAGAGAACCAGGGGGTCTTATACTGATGTAATGTATACATTTGACCAGCAGGGGGCACTCTGTCCCACACCACACACAGGACTGATAGGAGAGAACCAGCGGGTCTTATACTGATGTAATGTATACATGCGACCAGCAGGGGGCGCTCTGTCCCACACCACACACAGGACTGATAGGAGAGAACCAGGGGGTCTTATACTGATGTAATGTATACATGCGACCAGCAGGGGGCGCTCTGCCCCACACCACACACAGGACTGATAGGAGGGAACCAGGGGGTCTTATACTGATGTATATATGTGACCAGCAGGGGGCGCTCTGTACCACACCACACACAGGACTGATAGGAGAGAACCAGGGGGTCTTCTACTGATGTAATGTATATATGCGACCAGCAGGGGGCGCTCTGCCCCACACCACACACAGAACTGATAGGAGAGAACCAGGGGGTCTTATACTGATGTAATGTATACATTTGACCAGCAGGGGGCACTCTGTCCCACACCACACACAGGACTGATAGGAGAGAACCAGGGGGTCTTATACTGATGTAATGTATACATGCGACCAGCAGGGGGCGCTCTGTCCCACACCACACACAGGACTGATAGGAGAGAACCAGGGGGTCTTATACTGATGTAATGTATACATGCGACCAGCAGGGGGCGCTCTGTCCCACACCACACACAGGACTGATAGGAGAGAACCAGGGGGTCTTATACTGATGTTATTATATATGTGACCAGCAGGGGGCGCTCTGTCATCTCCCACACACAGGACTGATAGGAGAGTTGTATCTTATACTGATATTATACGATGTAATGTAAAATCAATTGTTCTGATTTCCCATAATTCCCTCACAGACCAGATCATCACCCACAAAACAAAGGGAACCTTTTTATACCCCCCCCCCCCTTTTTTTTTTCTCAGGAAGGAAAGGAAGGAAGTGAAGATGGCGCTGGTATCGGCGGACACGCGGATATCAGAGTTATTGAATGAGCTGCACCAACTTATCAAACAGACACAGGTGAGGAGGGGATGGATTGGATGGGAGGTGAGGAGGGGATGGATTGGATGGGAGGTGAGGAGGGGATGGATTGGATGGGAGGTGAGGAGGGGATGGGAGGTGAGGAGGGGATGGATTGGATGGGAGGTGAGGAGGGGATGGATTGGATGGGAGGTGAGGAGGGATCAGATTGGGGGGGGGGGGGGGGGGGGGAGGAGGGGATCAGGTGGGAGTTGAGGATGGGATCAGAGGGGATGAGGAGGGGATCGGATGGGAGGTGAGGAGGGGATGGATTGGAGGGGATGGATTGGATGGGAGGTAAGGAGGGGATGGATTGGATGGGAGGTGAGGAGGGGATGGATTGGATGGGAGGTGAGGAGGGGATGGATTGGATGGGAGGTGAGGAGGGATCAGATGGGGGGGGGGGGTAAGGAGGGGGATCAGGTGGTAGTTGAGGATGGGATCAGAGGGGATCGGATGGGAGGTGAGGAGGAGATGGATTGGAGGGGATGGATTGGATGGGAGGTGAGGTGAGGAGGGGATGGATTGGATGGGAGGTGAGGAGGAGATGGATCAGAGGGGATCGGATGGGAGGTGAGGAGGAGATGGATCAGAGGGGATCGGATGGGAGGTGAGGAGGAGATGGATTGGAGGGGATGGATTGGATGGGAGGTGAGGAGGGGATGGATTGGATGGGAGGTGAGGAGGGATCAGATGGGGGGGGGGTAAGGAGGGGGATCAGGTGGTAGTTGAGGATGGGATCAGAGGGGATCGGATGGGAGGTCTGTGGATCGGCTTCCCTCTTACCAGCCACATTTTATAATTTTTAAAAAACAAAATAAAAGTTGGGCTCTAAGCAGTTGTGGACACAAGTGTGACACCTAAAGACTTCACGGACGCACACAGTCCACGATGCCACTTCCTGGTTGCACTTTGCCAGCGTACCCTGCTGGTTAATATAAGAGTCAGGAATTGCTGTTGTGAAAAGATACACATTGTTTATAAACCTTGTTCAGAGAGATACAAAGTATTAATGTTGTGTTATTAGGCCTCATGCACACTGGACCTTTTTACAGCTGATGGTTTTTTCTGCAGCCAGTTAAGTCCCCAGCATGTTATCATATGTCTATATATCCTATGTGTCCACACACACACACACAGGCTGATATCAGCGTTTTCTGGCTGGAGAAAACTCTCAGAACTTCTGCTGTTGGAAGTCTGGGTTCACACCAATGCAAATTGGATGAGGGTTTTCCAATGAGGACAAGCAGGCGATGCAGAGCGGGAGGAAGGGAGGGCGAGCAGGCGATGCGGTAGGGTGAGCAGGTGAAAGCGGGCGGACAAGCAGGCCATGCGGAGCGGGAGGAAGGGAGGGCGAGCAGGCGATGCAGAGCAGGAGGAAGGGAGAGCGAGCAGGTGAAAGCGGGCGGACAAGCAGGCCATGCGGAGCGGGAGGAAGGGAGGGCGAGCAGGCGATGCAGGAGGAAGGGAGGGCAAGCAGGCGATTGCGGAGCGGGAGGAAGGGAGAGCAAGCAGGCGATGCGGGCGAGAAGGGAGGACAAGCAGGTGATGCAGAGCGGGGGAAAGGGAGGGCGAGCAGGCGATGCAGAGCAGGAGGAAGGGAGGGCGAGCAGGCGAATGCGGGAGGACAAGCAGCCCATTGCAGAGGGGGAGGAAGGGAGAGCAAGCAGGCGATGCGGTAGGGCGAGCAGGTGAATGCGGGCGGACAAGCAGGCCATGCGGAGCAGGAGGAAGGGAGGGCGAGCAGGCGATGCAGAGCAGGAGGAAGGGAGAGCGAGCAGGCGATGCGGTAGGGCGAGCAGGTGAAAGCGGGCGGACAAGCAGGCCATGCGGAGCGGGAGGAAGGGAGGGCGAGCAGGCGATGCAGGAGGAAGGGAGGGCAAGCAGGCGATTGCGGAGCGGGAGGAAGGGAGAGCAAGCAGGCGATGCGGGCGAGAAGGGAGGACAAGCAGGTGATGCGGAGCGGGGGAAAGGGAGGCCGAGCAGGCGATGCAGAGCAGGAGGAAGGGAGGGCGAGCAGGCGAATGCGGGAGAACAAGCAGCCCATTGCAGAGGGGGAGGAAGGGAGAGCAAGCAGGCGATGCGGGAGGGCGAGCAGGCGAATGCGGGAGAACAAGCAGCCCATTGCAGAGGGGGAGGAAGGGAGAGCAAGCAGGCGATGCGGGAGGGCGAGCAGGCGAATGCGGGAGAACAAGCAGCCCATTGCAGAGGGGGAGGAAGGGAGAGCAAGCAGGCGATGCGGGAGGGCGAGCAGGCGAATGCAGGGTGATGCAGGAGGGCGTGAAGGTACATTCACCCATGTCAGTGCAACTCACATCTTGGCCATTTATGTGCCGTGACCAGAAGGGAAGGGGTTACGTTCCTCTCATCCCTTTCCAATGGAAGCCCAATTACAGCTGACAGCGGGCTTCATATACAGTGGCTGCTGGGAGGAGTCTTTGAAGATTTAAAGGGAAATTGTCAACCAGCGATGAATACATGAAATGACTAAGAACATAAATAATAATTCTAATTGGAACACAATGAATTTGGTGATTTGTGTTTCCAGGAGGAGAGGTCGAGAAGTGAGCACAACCTGGTGAACATCCAGAAGACTCATGAGAGGATGCAGACAGAGAACAAGAGTAGGTGTCACTGATGAGGTGTTTGGGTGTGGGAGGAGCTAGGACCAGTCAGTAACTGTCTCTTCTCTCTGCAGTATCTCCTTATTACCGCACCAAACTGCGAGGACTCTACACCACCGCCAAGGCAGACGCTGAGGTCGAGTGCAAGTGAGTAGCGAGGAATAGGATACTGCAAGATCCAGTACTGTTTCGTCATCCATCTTATTGAACATTGGTTGTGTTTCTTCCCCAGTATCCTGCGCAGATCTCTGGATAAAATTGCAGAAATCAAATCTCTTCTGGAGGAGAGACGGATTGGTGAGTGTTGCGGCTTCCTCTGCCCTCCCTGTCTCCTGTCTCTGCTCGATTCTCACCCTCCTCCTTTTATTCTGCAGCTGCAAAGATTGCCGGACTGTACCATGACTCGGAGCCCCCCCGTAAGACCATGAGACGAGGGGTGCTGATGACACTGCTACAACAATCTGCCATGACCCTTCCCTTGTGGATCGGAAAACCAGGAGAGAAGTATGTATAGAAAGAGAGCCGGGGGTTCGGCTTTACAGGTTTCTCTTTCATGGTCCCAAAAAATCCCAAGTCTGGTTACTATGAGACGCACAAACCTCATAAAGTTCTTTTTACCCAATCGCTAGATTGCTTTTACAGGCATTACCCCCTTATACCACCCATCAGGATCTCTCCTGCGATTGGAGAGTTCCGGGATCAGATCCAGCATTGGCACCGGGTTACCACAGCACTTTGCTAATGGTTTCTGGCCATCTCTATGATCCTGGGAGGCCGGAAGCAACATTATGACATCACTTCCACCTCTGGTAGATTTAAACGTTGCCACTTTTTCCTAGAAATCAGAGAACAACGCTGTGTTCATTCTTCCCTTTTTTTTTTTTTTTTTTTTTTCATGTTTTTCAGAGTAGAGGAGATATCGGGGGTCTTATACAGATCTCAGATCTCTTTATAAAGAGGATCTGTCATGCCTTATTTCTATCACAAAGGATGTTTACATTTCTTATGATGGAAATAAAAGTGATCAAAGAAAAAAAAAAATAACTCTAAACTGGTAACCTGTAAAAATTTGCAAGTGTTGCCTATGGAGATTTGTTTTATTACCACAGTTTGGTGCCATTTCACGAGCGTGCACAAGTTTATAGGGTGACATGTATCGGTTTACACGGCGTAACATCATCTTGTATATTTTAGCAAAAAAATGGGTTTTATATTGTGTTTTTCATATATATATTTTTTATTTATTTTTTTGCATCACAATTCATCAAAGTGTATTTTTCTCCAAAAAACTATGTTTAAAAAATCACTGCACAAATACTGAGCGACATAAAAAATTGCAACAACCACCTTTTTTATTCTCTATGGTCTCTGCTAAAATAAATGAAATGAAATTACATAAAAAAAAAATATATATATATATATATATATATATATATATATATATATATATGAGAGAGAGAATCTCTAATAAAATATATCTCTCTCTATTAGAGAGAGATATATAGATCTATATCTGGGTATATCTAAAATAAATGGTGATATTACATGTAGGAGAAACAAATCAGAATTGGCCTGGTGGGAGGGGGGACTGTGAAAAACATTTCCAGCTTTTTAATAATTATTTTTTCTTATTACTTTCTGCTTTTGTCGCACAGGCCGCCTCCTTTATGCGGCGCCATCCCTGCTGCCAGCGATTACGTAGCCAAGCCCGGTGATAAGGTAGCGGCGAGGGTTAAGGCGGTGGACGGAGATGAGCAGTGGATTCTGGCTGAGGTGGTCAGTTACAGCCACGCAGCAAACAAGTAAGTCCTGTTTTCTGGGGTGGTCAGCAGGAAATGATACATCCAATAAACTGGACTAAAATCTGTTCTTTGTTTTAGGTATGAAGTGGACGACATCGACGAGGAGGGGAAAGAGTGAGTATCAGCCGTGTTATTATTCCAGATTTCAATGCACACTGTGAGCTTCTTTTATATTTCACTTTCTGTGGTAGTTAACCACTTACATACCAGGCACTCCTCCTTATCTTTCAGCACAGTCGCTCTTTGAATGTCAATTGTGCGGTCATGCTACACTGTACCCAAATAATATTTTTATAATTTTCTTCCCACAAATAGTTTTTCTTTTGATCACTTCTGCGGTTTTAAATTTGTGCGCTATAATTGAAAAAAGAGCGTAAATTTTGAAAAAAATTTAAAAAACTGATGGGCGACACTGATGAGGAGCTACTGACAGGCTTTTTTGAGTGGCACTTTTGAGCACTGACAGGCATTACTGATGGGGTACTAATTGGCACTGACAGGCATTACTGATGGGGTACTAATTGGCACTGACAGGCTTTATAGAGGGACACAAGCTGGCATGAGATGGGCATTTATTTAAACTGATTTGCACATTTTGATGGGGGCTGTTCTCCTAATCAATGTGCTGATTATCAGCTCGGACCCCCCCTCCTACGATTGGCGGCTCTCCCTGGCAGCATGAACCCAGGAGATACGTTTAAAGTCACTTCCTGGTTCACGCGATGATCGGAGTTGCTGTGTGTCAGACTGACACACAGTACCTCCAATCGCCATACTGCGCGCCCCCTCCCCCATATGATGTCCAGTCAGGATATCACAATCACTCTGCCACCGTCATTCTGCTATATAACAGGCAGCAAGTGGTTAAGAGATGTCAGCTTTGTTGTGTATGTAGCTTCAATCGTTTTGCACTGAATGAGCTCACAGTGTAGTTATTGGCAACTATCCATCTGTTTCAGTGCAGCCTGTATGTGATGACTTAGGCCTAAGTTCTGGAATGAGCTGTAGACATCCGATGGTGAGCACATCACCTTTTTATACTAAGAGATTTCTCATCCTTCTGTCTTCAGGCGTCACACGCTCAGTCGTCGGAGGATCATCCCTCTGCCACAGTGGAAAGCCAATCCAGAGACAGACCCAGAGGCTTTGTTCCAGAAGGACCAGCTGGTACTAGCGCTGTACCCCCAAACGACATGCTTCTATCGGGCCCTGATACACGCACCGCCACAACGGGTAAGTACAAGGCCTATTTACATTTTTGAGAAGATGTAGATACAGGATATATGCAGCACAAAGGCCTACATACTCCTGTTAGATTTCCATTAAAGGGGTTGTAAAGGTAAAAGTTTTTTTTCACCTTATTGCATTCTATGCATTAAGGTGAAAAAATTTCCGAACATACCAGCCCCCTGTCATACTTGACCAAACGAAAGTCCCGCGCTCGGCCCCGACAGCCTCTTCGCCGCTGATTGGCTAGAGCGGATGGATTGAAAGTAGCGCAGCCATTGGCTGGCGCTGCTGTCAATCACATCCAATGATGCAACATACCGAGGGGCGGGGCCGAGTGATACAGTAGGCGGATGACCGGTCCCTTTCTGCTCACTGAGCAGGGAGGGGCTTGTGCAGCGCCGCTGTCTCCTATGGAGAGATCTGATGAAAATGGACAGCATGTTCGTTTTTTCATCAGATCTCATCCGTTACGTCCCCATACGTCCATGGCGGATCGGATCGCCATCCGTCTGATTTTATCGGGTCAAATGTCAGTGGAGATGTCTCCGCTGACACCTGACGCTCCATAGGATTGCATGGAGCGGCCATTCAGGTCCGCGGACAAAACTGACAGGCGGACCTCAATGGTCCGACCGTGGGAAAGGGGCCTAAGGGGGGATGGGGGGGAAGCAGCACATATGTGTTTTTACCTATATTCATAACGTTGGAAAACCATGAAGTCACTCTGTGGAATATTTACTGACACTATCGAGTGCAAAATTGGGTGCAACTCTGTATAGAAACCAATCGGCTTCCAGGTTTTTTAATTGAACAAACTAAAGTTAGGAGCTGATTGGCTTCCATGTACAGCTGCACCAGATTCTAAGTCGGTCTCCCCCATTATTCTAACTTTGGATTCCTCTATTATTTTTGGGGTGGGGGAAGTTTTGTACTTGGTTTTCTGAATTCTAGAAAGAGTGGTTTATCTTGGGTCATCGGGAAGTGTTTTTTATCTTGGGTCATTAGGAATTATTGGGCTGTTTTTTCTGATACTCCTGTATTTTCTCCCACAGCCGCAGGATGATTATTCTGTGCTGTTTGAAGACACGTCGTATGCTGACGGATACTCTCCCCCTCTAAACGTGGCTCAGAGATATGTGGTCGCCTGTAAAGAACCAAAGAAGAAGTAAAGTTGGTCACTCTGTGTACATTATGTGAAGCTGCCAGAAATGTCGATAATAAAGTGTCTCTGTCACTAAACTCGACCTGCCAAATCAAAGGACACCTGGAAAGAAGGTGGTGAATACTCCTCTCTGAGCCCTGCTGTAATAAATATAAACTGGTGCTTGAAAATGATTTCAGGCCACCCTGCTGCACTTAGTGGTTTGATCCGCCGCCCTCTACTTCACTACTGCCCCCTGTTATTGGGAGGAACCATTGAGGGCAGCAGGGAAGAGAAGGAATCTGACGCTCCTGGAAATGTCTTTTTTAAATCTTCATCCGGCATTCAATGCATTGTGCAGTGTTCGTGGTGCAGGCACCAGGAGAGGTAGGTTCAGTACTCTTTCTAGGGGTCCCTGCTCTTGGTACCTTTATTTTAGCATCTGGACTATGGGACAGGTGGAGCGAAATCTTCACCATATGTTTTTTATAGTCTGTGTTTAAGTGAAATCTATCATCAAGCACGTTAGGCTCAATTCACAAAGCTAAGGTTACTTCTTTGTAAAACAATGACAATTATTTTTATGGGTGCAGCAGGATTTACAAACTACCCTTCCATTAATGTTACTAAATATTTGTATAGGTTTGTTTACCCTCCCCCCTCTTCCACCTGCAATCCATATTATGTTCCCCCTATGCTGGGGCAAATCTCTGTCTAGTAAAGTGGTTGTAAATCCTTCTATATACCCAGTGAGGTGACTGGCCTTGGGTAATACACACACAGTCGAAACAAGTTGTATCTGTTTATCTGCAAGCTTCTCTTCATCTGTTAAAAGTCCAGAATTTATAAAGCTTGTCAAAAAAAAAAAAAGCGACCTTCTGCTCTGGGATGGCTGGTTGGCAAGCGCATCAGTGTTGGTTATGAAGCCGGCGGGAGGCTGCGGAGCAGAGCAGCATTAGCCGATGCTTCCTGTATAGCGCTAGCTCCTGTCACAGGCAGAGTGATGCCAAATATGGGCATATCTGTTCTGCAGTGGCTACTGGTCTGCTTTCAAAACGCAGGTGCACTGCCTACCTCCAATCCTATCCGCTAAAAAGAACCAGAAGGGGATCCACCCCTTTTCCGGCCTGGGTGCATTGGATTGCAGGGCCCATAGAGCAAAGTGGGCTGTGTCCCATGTCCGTTCTCCATATGCAGAGTGGATACGGACCCGTCATCCGCCCCACTCCTTGTGGCCTGCGACCAGTTACCAAGTCACTTAGGTGGCCCTCGCTCCTCAAAAGGTTGGGAATCCTTGTGATAGAGGAAGGTGGCAGCAGAGATGACACTTCGTGCTCTGGATTGAGACTACATATATTCATATCTATATAATAGATTTGTGTTTTTATATTTCATGTCTAAGGTTTACGACCACTTTTATGAACCTACATGTGTCATGGCTGCTGGCTCTTAATCTCAGCAACTCTGTTCCCCGTGGACTCTCAGGAGCCAGTCGGAGTAGTTCCCAACCATGTGATCACATGCAAGCTGGAGGCTAAATCAAGTTGGCCATCGAACACTGACAGGAAGTCTTTTCACTAAAGTTTTTCATAGTTACGCCCGTCTCCAAAGGTACAAAGTGCATTTTGTACCATCTTTTGGTCCTCATTCTGAGCTAGCTCAGTCAACAGCTCAACCCGCCACCCCTTGCTGTCTGACCATGTTCAAAAACAGATGAAAGTTTGATAATGCCTCAGCGACCGCACTCAGACAGCAGATGTGCAACCCAGACAAGTGCTGTCACTGCGCATGCAGAGGGAGAGAGTTGAGCAATGGGGAGGGAGAGGAATGACTGCGGGAGAGCATAGCAGAGGGGCAGTAGCTACTATTGGGCTCTGCTGGACTTCCACCAATGGGGCTTCATACACCGGTTTTGCTCACAGCCAAAACAGCAAGAGGTAAAAAGAATACTTTTCTGTCAAATGGTTCTGCATTTTGTATCTAAAATGCAAATTATTTTATTTTTTTACATGAACGAACAGAAGACTACTTTAAAGGAGTTGTAAAAGCAGATGTTTTATTTTTACAATTTAGCACTGTGCCGCTTTAACTTACAATTGCGCAATCATACGGCGTTGTACCCAAACAAAATTGACGTCCTTTTTTTCCTACAAGTAGAGCTTTCTTTTGGTGGTATTTGATCATCTCTGCGGTTTTTATTTTTTGCGCTATTAACAAAAAAAGAGCGACAATTTTGAAAAAAAAAATATTTACTATAATAAATATGCCCCTCAAATTAAAAAATAAAAATAAAAAAAAGTTCCTCAGTTTAAGCCGATACGTATTCTTCTACATATTTTTGGAAAAACAAAAAAAATGCAATAAGCGTTTGGTTTGCGCAAAAGTTATAGCATCTACAAACTATGGGAAAGATTTATGGTGTATTTATATTTTTACTAGTAACATTGGGGTATCAGCGACTTTTAGCGGTATTGCAGTGACATTTTTAGAGCGATCAGTGCTATAAATATGCACTGAATAAGGTATAAATGTTACTGTCAGGCAAGGAGTTAACACTAGGGGGCCATCAAGGGGTTAACTGTGTGTTCTAGCTGTATGAGGATGTGACTAACTAGGAGAGATGGCAGATCTGTCTTCTCTCCTCTGACAGCACAGGGATTTCCGGTCCCCCCCCGCGCCCTCTGGTGGCTCTCCTGGGCAAAGCACTCTATCTCTCTATATATCTATCTATAAAATATATTAGCATTTCACCCAGGAGAGCCATTCTGCCGCAGTATATCTGTGTGAGCCTGTTGGGAACCGGTTAATGCAATCTTTGCCTCAAGATAATAACTTTCTGTGTGTAGCAGTACCCCCCTAATACTTAGGCCCCATCTCTGTCCAGCGATGTCAATGAGTCCCTCAGTCGTCCAGGACTCTCCTGATTGGCTGAGACACAGCAGTGGTGCCATTGGCTCCCGCGGCTGTCAGTCAGCCAATCTGGAGGGGGGGTGTGGGGGCTGACCGGCACACGGAGCTACAGCTCGGCTTGGGTTCCCCAATAGCAAGCTGCTTGCTGTGGGGGCTACTCAGCTAGTGGGAGAGGCCAGGAGAGCTAAAGAGGGACCCGAGAACAGGAGGATTGGGGGGTGCTCTGTGCAAAACCACTGCACAGAGCAGGTAAGTATAACATGTTTGTTGTTTAAAAAAAAAAAAAAGGTTTTACAATCACTTTAATGTCCTGTGTATCTAGGCATTAATTACTCTGGTCTTGAAAGGGTTAAAGCTTTGTGAATTGAGTCTATTATTCATGTGAGAACGCTTAGAAGGGAGCGGCTGTTCTGACTTATTATTAGTCTAGTGGAGGTGATGCCATTTTTTATTCCTTTTGTTGAGGAGGAAAAAATCTCCCCATCAGGTCAGGACTTTCACAGGACAGAAATGTTATCAAGCTTAAAGCTTCATACCACTCCGTATTACAAAATTCAGATCCTACCTTTTAACAAATGTGGTCTTTTTTGCAAACAAAGCAGCAGCCACAGGGTTCAAAGTCCCTAATGTGCTGCATGCAAGAGCAGTACGCACCGTGCCCTCTCCTTCCCATGTAACTTCCCCACTGTAGTTAATTCCTAACAGCGGCAGCATCCTTTCATTGTCACTGGTTGTGGTGGGAAATCCCAGACTCTGCTCTAAATACCGATTCTTACTGCCTAATTTTGACAGGTCAGGAGGCCCTGGTCTGTCCCTCCCACCACAACCTCTTACCTAGACTGACAAGGCAGGGGACTCCTGGTCTGGCCCTCATCCCTTCATGGGTCATGAGGTCCCTGGTCTGTCCCTCCCACCACACCCTCATACCTTGACTGACGGGTATGGAGAATCCTGGTCTGTCCCTCCCACCACATCCTCATACCTAAACTGACTAATCGGGAGACTCCTGGTCTGTCCCTTATCCCTTGATGTGTCAGGAGGCCCTGGTCTGTCCCTCCCACCACACCCTCATACCTTGACTGACGAGGCAGGGGACTCCTGGTCTGGCCCTCATCCTTTGATTAATGGGTCAGGAGGCCCCTGGTCTGTCCCTCCCACCGCACCCTCATACCTGGACTGACGAGTCAGGAGACTCCTGGTCTGTCCCTCCTACTTAGAGCCAGACCACTAGTCTCCTGACTGGTCAGTCTAATTCCCTTGATTGATGGGTTGGGAGACTCCTGGTCTGTCCCTCTTACCACAACCTCATACCTAGACTGACGAGTCAGGAGACTCCTGGTCTGTCCCATCCACTATGACCTCATACCTTGACTGATGGGGCAGGAGACTCCTGGTCTGTCCCTCCCACCACGTCCTCATACCTTGACTGATGGGGCGGGAGACTCCTGGTCTGTCCTGTCCACCACGTCCTCATACCTTGACTGATGGGGCGGGAGACTCCTGGTCTGTCCTGTCCACCACGTCCTCATACCTTGACTGATGGGGCGGGAGACTCCACACGGAGGCCTCTAACAGTATGCAAGGGTAAGTAACTCCCAAAGCAGTAAGCTCAACACCATTGCAGGGGATGCCTGTTATTTGACTACCTGCTTTGTGAAAACTTCTTTAGAGCCTGTGACCCGTTTCAGAAGAAAATATTTCTAAACGTCCTGTCTGGGCCTCAAATGCCCCAGGATCACACATACTTTGTGCCAGGAGTACAGACCACACATTGAAATGAATGAGGCTGCAGTAGGGAGGACCACAGAGTGTGCAGCCTACAGTTAGAATGTCAGCTTCCTTCTAAGACTTCTCACACAGGTGCTGTTACTCCCTTTAGTATATAGTCTTCTCTGCCAGCTCTGTAAGATAGACCCTTTTTTACATGAATGGATGTAATTGAATTTCCATATTGGGATAAAGAAACTCACCTGGAGTCTTGTTTTTATAAAGCAATTTTGTACAGACATGGAGAATAAAACTCTCTGGATAAGGAAGAAAGATCTCCAATAAATATGTACAGCAACAACAGCTTCCCGGGTCCAATTATTGTACATATATGAAGATGTTTAACCTGCTTGTCTGTTCTTTTTCCCCCTTTCATCAGCATGCTAATGATCTTGGTAAAGGCAAAGTTCACCTTTTAAGAAAAAAAATAATTGTACATATTTTTCCAGGGAAAAAAATAAATAAAAAAGGGCATTTAAAGTGTTACTAAATCCACAACAGTAAAATCAGTCTGTATATGCATTATAGAATGCTCGTTATACTCACTGTGGAACCTAAGGGGGTTAAATTATCTGCATGGTGTAAAAATGCTGTTTGATCCTGACTTCTCTGACCTCCCCTTCTTCCAGTGTCCCCTAAATAATTTCCTAATAACGCTGAGAATATGTAGTCAGGCTGCACATGCTCAGTTTGATGTGTATTGCTAGCAAGATTTTTGTTCCCCCTTTTTGAAGGGTGCAGCACAGGACCAATCCAGACAGAGGGTCAGGGGTTTTGCAGTCTGATAGGACAGTCAGAAATTTCCTCTTACAAGTTTTAACCAGTGCTTGGCTGAACACTGATAGAAGTCACAAGACTGCTATATACTGCCGAAGAGAAAAGGTATTTAGCAGTTTATATTTACTAAAATAATTTGTATTTCCATGTTCTGTGGGAGACCAAATATGGTGAATGCAGAGTCCTGGGTTTAGTAACACTTTAAAGGAGAGGTCCAGCAGGATCTTGTTAGGCCGGGCTTCTCCTCTGTGTCACAGGAGTGCAATTTGTTTTACACTCCTGTGACCCGTTTTCAGCAAAGAACGGTCTGAAGTCCGCTCTCTACTGACGTCACAGAAATCAGTCCAGGCACCACGTCATCCCGACAATGGGAGTCTGGATCCGCCAGGGGCCTGGACCGACACCTGTCTCAGCGAGCCCCTGAAAGCCTGAGAAGGCTGCTCCGCCCACTCCACAGCTCAGCGCTCCAATGAACAGAGAGAAGAGCTGCTGATTGTCAGGCAGCAGCTCTCTGCTTGCGGAGCTGAAAGAACTGAGTGATCAGTGTAGTTGGATGGCTCGGTTCTCAGTGCAGAGACGCCGGGGGACTGATGCAGCATCCACCTAGGTAAGTATGATGGGTAAAAAAAAAATAATAAAAAAGAGCTTGCAGAGCATTGCACCCACAATCAGTAGATCACAGGTGTAATGTCGAGCTCCTGCAGACACTGCCGCCAGCTACCCTGCCCATACTGTGAGCCCTAGCGAGTGGGCCAGGGCGACTGTCTGGGGCGGAAAAGGGGCTAGATGATGCTGGACACCTGCTGGCAGTTTCTAATGCACATTATGAGAAGCTCCACAGCGTGCAGTGAAATCAGGAGGAAGACATTTCAGTCCAGGAGAGGAGCCGGTACAACTGTGCCAGACTGAAGAGAAGGCCGGAGGGAGGATTTAAAATGGTAAAAATATCCACAACTATATATATATATATATATATTATATATATATATATATATATATATATATTAGGGTTATTCCGATACCACTTTTTTAGGACCGAGTACAAGTACCGATACTTTTCTTCATGTACTCGCCGATACCAATACTTTTTTTTAAATGTGTCCCCCCCCCCGCAGATGCAGCTATGTCTCCCCATATCGTATATGCAGATGCAGCCGCCGCCGCCTAATTAATCAGCGCGGGGAACATTACAGCTTTCGTTTGAACAGCTGTGTGTTCCCCGCCGCATATAGACACTCCCCCTTGCTCGGGCACTTTGATAGATCACCCGTCCAATCCTGTGCGGCGGCGTTGCGGTAGCGCCGGGGGGGGGGGGGGGGGGTGTTGTAGTATCGGATCGGGCATCAGGGGCATTTGCGCGAGTACAAGTGCTCCCGCAAATGCTCAGTATCGGTCCCGATACTGGTATCAGTACAACCCTAATATATAAATATGTATATATAGAAATAGATTTGTTAGAAATCACGGGGCCCTGTACAGCCTCCCCCCAATATATCAAGATCATATTTTCACACAAAAAAAAAAATACACTAAAATGATTATTAGTGGACACAAACGTAACAGAGAACCTGTGTGAAGTAGCCCCTTTTTTATATAAAAAAAAAAAATTGTGTATATATTTTCACAGTGACAGGGGGGGCACATGGGGGGGGGGGGATCAGAAGCAGGCAGAACAGGGATGGGAATCGGTGTCGGGGGAGCTAATACAGGAATGATGCCCTGTGTCAGTGTCTCTCCCTGCAGCAGCTGAAAGCCGTCAGGAGGGAGAGAAATTGGCTTTCAGCTGCTGCACAGGACATCCTACTGCCACTCTGCTAAACCACACTAATTCCTCCTGCTGTTTGGGGCCCCCCCCCCTGTGTGCCCGGGCCCCCTACAGGAGCCTGGTGGTGCCCCCTATCAGCAGCCCTGTATAATATATATGTATATCACACTCAGGACCCGATCATAAAATACAAAAACAATACTTTATTTTCTAAGCACACATGATTAATAAATACAAATGGTACACCAACCAATCACATTAACATTATTTTTTTTTAACAAAATTCAATTTTTTTTTTCATAGATAAAAGTTCATCATACCTTTACTAAAATGTATTCATCCAAGATAAAATAAATTAAAAAAAAAGGTAAAACTGTTACAAAGTGTCTTATTTCCTGTAAAACACATGTGGGAGCCGCTCTCTGGTCACCTGACCCCCGCCATTCTGTGCACTGATTGCATAGTCGGGGTCAGCTGTGTAATTCATCCACCCAGTGAGCCTGCAAAGAGGTGAAATTATACAAATTAGAATGCACTAAGATAAAAAATAAAATAAAAAAACCTTCTGCCTTTACAACCACTTTAAAAGGTAAAAAAATGTTAGGCTTTAGAACCACGTTACCCTATTGCTACCCACATACATAACACAGTGTGGCAGCAAAGACGCTGGGCTTTAACGACACACCAAACATGGCAGCCAATCACAATGGTCACATGATCCCCATCAAATCATTCTCTGCAGCCATTACCTTTTTTACCACCCCACAATTTATTTTTTCCCTAAATATCTTCCTTTACCTTAGTGCAGTCCTCCTTCACTTACCTCATCCTTCCATTTTGCTTTTAAATGTCCTTATTTCTTCTGAGAAATCCTCACTTCCTGTTCTTCTGTCTAACTCCACACAGTAATGTGAGGCTTTCTCCCTAGTGTGGAGTGTCATGCTCGCCTCCTCCTTTGGACAACAGGAGAGTCAGGACACCCACTAACACACAGCTCCTTTATCTGCAACGTAAAGAGCGTCCTGACTCTCCTGTAGTCCAAGGGAGGGGGTGAGCACGACACTCCACACCAGGGAGAAAAACTCGCATTACTGTGTGGAGTTACAGGCAGAAGAACAGGAAGTGAGGATTTCTCAGAAGAAATAAGGACATTTAAAAGCAAAATTGAAGGATGAGGTAAGTGAAGGAGGACTGCACTAAGGTAAAGGAAGATATTTCGGAAAAAAATACTTTACAGCCCCTTTAAATCTTTCTCCCTTTAGGAGGACCGGTTCTGTACATCCCCCTTGGAGGAGCATACAATACTCTGATCTACAATCACCTGTGCCCAAAGAAGAGCAATTCTGTGCCTGGGGCCAATATAAAAAGGCTGGGGGATGTGTGCACCTGGGGCTAGTAAACTGGAACCCTGCTGCGAGTTGGGAATATTTGTGTACCCGGGGCTACCGATTTAGAACCCTGCTCTGGGTTGGGAACCTTTGCACCTGGAGCTAGTGATCTAAAACCTTGCCCTGGGTTGGAAATGTTTGCACCTGGGGCTAGTGATCTAGAACCCTGCTCTAGGTTGGCAATGTTTGCACATGTGGCAACTACTTATCTAGAACCCCACTCAGGGTTAGGAATATTTGTACCTGGGGCTACTGATCCAGGAACCCTGCTTTGGGTTGGGAATGCTTTCACCTTGGGGCTACCTACTGATCCAGAACCCTGCTTTGGGTTGGGAATGCTTTCACCTTGGGGCTACCTACTGATCCAGGAACCCTGCTTTGGGTTGGGAATGCTTTCACCTTGGGGCTACCTACTGATCCAGAACCCTGCTTTGGGTTGGGAATGCTTTCACCTTGGGGCTACTTACTGATCCAGAACCCTGCTTTGGGTTGGGAATGCTTTCACCTTGGGGCTACTTACTGATCCAGAACCCTGCTTTGGGTTGGGAATGCTTTCACCTTGGGGCTACTTACTGATCCAGAACCCCTGCTTTGGGTTGGGAATGCTTTCACCTTGGGGCTACTTACTGATCCAAAACCCTGCTTTGGGTTGGGAATGCTTTCACCTTGGGGCTACTTACTGATCCAGAACCCTGCTTTGGGTTGGGAATGCTTTCACCTTGGGGCTACTTACTGATCCAGAACCCTGCTTTGGGTTGGGAATGCTTTCACCTTGGGGCTACTTACTGATCCAGAACCCTGCTTTGGGTTGGGAATGCTTTCACCTTGGGGCTACTTACTGATCCAGAACCCTGCTTTGGGTTGGGAATGCTTTCACCTTGGGGCTACTTACTGATCCAGAACCCTGCTTTGGGTTGGGAATGCTTTCACCTGGGGCTACTTACTGATCCAGAACCCTGCTTGGGTTGGGAATGCTTTCACCTTGGGGCTACTTACTGATCCAAAACCCTGCTTTGGGTTGGGAATGCTTTCACCTTGGGGCTACTTACTGATCCAGAACCCTGCTTTGGGTTGGGAATGCTTTCACCTTGGGGTTACTTACTGATCCAGAACCCTGCTTTGGGTTGGGAATGCTTTCACCTTGGGGCTACTTACTGATCCAGAACCCTGCTCTGGGTTGGGAATGTCTGCACCTTCGGGTTACCTACTGATCCAGAACCCTGCTTTGGGTTGGGAATGCTTTCACCTTGGGGCTACTTACTGATCCAGAACCCTGCTTTGGGTTGGGAATGCTTTCACCTTGGGGCTACTTACTGATCCAGAACCCTGCTTTGGGTTGGGAATGCTTTCACCTTGGGGCTACTTACTGATCCAGAACCCTGCTTTGGGTTGGGAATGCTTTCACCTTGGGGCTACTTACTGATCCAGAACCCTGCTCTGGGTTGGGAATGTCTGCACCTTCGGGTTACCTACTGATCCAGGACCATGTTCAGGTTTAGGAATGTTTGTGTATCTGGGGCTGATCTGAGCAGAGGACAATTTGTACCTTTGGCTGATCTACACCCCCCCCCCCCAAACAGAATGTGTACCTGAGAATGTGAGACTTCCTCCAGATCTCCATAGCAGCCTTTCTTGTGTCGGATCAGATCTCCCCACAGCACAGAATTTCCACAACTGGAAGACAAACGCAAAGCAGAAATAAACAACACTGAGTAAATGACATCAGAAGCGCACTGGACTGCATGCGGTATGAAGTGGTCCTGAGAGCTGAACTGGATAAAAGGGGGTTAGAGAAGTGTTGTGTACCTCGGACATGGACCCTCCACGGGGATAAGCTGTTGGGGCTGCTTCAGGAGGAAGAGTTTAGCCAGACAAATGATGTGTGAAGTCAGAGAACAGCCGGGGTGGATGCAGTGCAGAGCGTCGTCTTCACTCTGTGCAGGAGAGAAGGGTCAATGGTTCATTACAATGACTTCCAGCTACAGTAAGGCAGCCATATATTTCATACTTTACACGTGCACTGCCGAAAAATTCTTTTATTTTTTCATTTCATTTGTTTTTTTGCTTTTTTTTTTTAAATTCTATTATTTGTTTTGAATTTCAAAATTCGAATTCTGAAATTGAAAAAATTTGGAATTAGCGAATTTCTCAAAATTTGTTAAAAAATGATTTTGAAACTAAACGAATTGCACATGTCTACTTTACGATTTTCTTTCCTTCAACCCGTTCAGACTCGGGTTGAAGGAAATAAATATCGATCGATTCCTGTGTTGATGGTGGAATCCCTCCTGCTGCGCTATTGTATTCCCACAGCAGGTGGTTTCCATACCATCAGAATACAGCGATACGTTATACAACTTCAGTACAACCAGCCTGCCCATACATGGATCGAAATTCAGCCGATTCCTGCTGAGCCGGCCGAATTTTGATCTGTACGTTTTTTATTTTCTAAATTGGTTCCTTTAAAGCGGATGTCCTCTGAAAAAAATAAAAATATTAAAAGCCAGCAGCTACAAATACTGCAGCTGCTGACTTTTAATATTAGGACACTTACCTGTCTAGGAGTCCAGCGCCATCAGCAGCAAAGGAGGAGCGATCGCTTGTCACTCTGCTGCCCCCACCGCCATCTTCGGTGAGGGAATCAGGAAGTAAAGCTCTCCGGCTTCCTATGGCGCATGCGCTAGTCACACTACCACTGCCGATTGGCTCCCGCTGTGTACTGAGAGCCGAGTGTTCCCAGCACACAACGGGAGGCGACGTCATGCCCGCAGTCTGCTCGAGACTGTGTGGCCGGAAGTGGGTGCAAATACCTGCACCCCCCCACCGAAAGGTGTCAAATGTGACACCGGGGGGGGGGGGGGGGGGTTCCGATCAGCGGGAGTTCCACTTTAGGGTGGAGCTCCGCTTTAAGCTAGTGCATTGTTGGTTCACTTACCTTTTCCTTGGATTTCCCTTCTAAATGTTTTATTCTTTGTCTGAATTTCTCACTTCCTGTTCCTCCTCAGTAAGCTTGGCCCCCCATCATCCGAGTCGTTCTGGCTGGGGGTTAGTCAGCGTGCTCACCCCCTCCCTTGGGACTACATCCCAACGTTCAGCGTCTCCCCGCAGGGATGTAGTCCCAAGGGAGGGGGTGAGAACGCCGACTAACCCCCAGCCAGAATGGCTCGGATGATGGGGGCAAGCTTACTGAGGATATGGCGTCCAGTCAGGATAATGGAACCACTGCCCGGCCGTCATTTTGCTATAGGCAGAGCGGGAAGTGGTTAAAGCACCTGTACAAAATAAAGGAAAACCTGCAAACATGGCCTGTTGGGGGTACTTGAGGACCGAGGTTGAGAGCCACTGCACTAGGACACGGCTCTGTGCTTCCCTTGCTCCTAGTGTCGCTTTTCTGAATAATCCCAATAATAAGAATAAGAAGCACATCTATCACAGGCTTCTGGTTCACAGAGACGTACCTGCACTTTATCATAGCAGACCCGACATCGCTGGGGGGAGGGTCGCTGGCTGCTCCCTTCCTCCCCCGGGCCCTTTTCTCCTTGCGTTTTAGAGATCGGACGTGCCCTCACCTGACCGAAAGCCAAGGGCATGTGAAGAGGAGGCTGGAGCAGGGGGGGCAGCTCCTTATGGTACTCCTGTCGCAGCCAGCGCAGGGTGAGGGGTAGGCGGCTCCACGGGGCCACCCGCAGCATGTGATAGAGGACCATCAGGTGGAAGTCGAAACTGGATTGCTTCTTTGTCTTACGTGGCACGTGGGTGAGCCTGCGGGACACGTGGGGGTGCTGCCATGCCCACTCAAACTGGGAAGAGAAAGAGAGTAAGCAGATTTCAGACTGCAGCATGTGCTTAATTCCAATGTATTAATGTTCTGTTGTACGGACTGATAAAGGACTAGAATACTACTAACAATAACCTCTTTAACCACTTAAAGGAGTTGTAAAGGAAATTTTTTTTTTTCATAATAAGCATCATTTACCTGCAGACGTTCCTCTTTTCACTTCCTCATTGTTCGTTTTTGCTCAGAAGTTGCTCTATTTCTTCTCTGTTCTGTTCACTTACTGCTTGTCTGATTGTTACTCACCACCGTGATGGGAGACTTTACTGCGGTGGTCAGTAACGTGCTCGCCCCCTCCTGGGAACTACATCTGTGCGGCAGGACGCTCTCTACGTGTTAGAGACTTCAAGAAGGTGTGAATTACTGGGCGTGCCGCAATGCATACTGGGAAATGTAGTTCTTACTTGAACGAGCGCCGCAAACCAGGAAGTGAATGAGAGAACAGAAACTAGAACGCCGGAGGTGATATAGATGAAGGAATTTAATAGGTATTTACTCGTTTTTTAACAGAATCATTTCACTATTCTGTCTGTCTACCTTGCAGACATTCATTTACAACTCCTTTAAGCCCCAGAGGATTTGGCTGCCAAATGACCAGGCCACTTTTTGCGATTCAGCACTGCGTCACTTTAACTGACAATTGCGCGGTCGTGCGACGTGGCTCCCAAACAAAATTTACGTCCTTTTTTCCCCACAAATAGAGATTTCTTTTGGTGCGGTTTTTATTTTATTGCGCTATAAACAAAAATAGAGCAACAATTAAAAAAAATAAAATAAAAATAAGCAATATGTTTTACTTTTTGCTATAATAAATATCCCAATTTTTTATTTTATTTTTAAAAGCAAGGTTTTTCCTCAGTTTAGGCCGATACGTATTCTTCTACATATTTTTGGTAAAAAAAAAAAATGCAATAATCTTAAATATATTGTCTACAAAATAGGGGGATTGTTTTATGATTTTTTTTTTTTTACTTCTTATGGGGCGATCTGCGATTTATATCATGACTGCGACATTATGGCGGACACATCAGACACCATTTTAGGACCATTCACATTTATAGAGTGATCAGTGCTATAAAAATGCACTGATTACTGTATAAATGTGACTGTCAGGGAAGGGGTTGTGCGTGATTCCAACTGCTTTTTAGAGGCCATTTCTAATGATAAAACGCCTGAAAACTGCCTCATTGTGAAAGGGGTCTAACACTTAGACAATATCTCCCCAAAATGGACATAGAAGTTCTAGACACAGGATATCATTTCAAAGTCTCATCAGTTAATTCTGTTAACATCATTTTTAAACACAGTGGAACCTTGGATTGCGAGTAATGCTGTTAACGAGCGTTTCGCGATACGAGCACTGTTTAAAAAAAAAAAAAAAACCCTGACTTGGTTTTCGAGCGTTGTCTCACGAAACGAGCAGGATTAAAGCCACAGCGGTGTGCAGTACCGGGTTTGGCCTGAGATGGGGAGCTGGAGCCGAGCCAATCAGAGCCATTTGGAAATGCTTGGAAAAACTCAGAAATACTCCATTCCCAAGGTTTTCCCGCGTTCAGCCGAGCTCTCAGGAGCCCCTCCCCCACCTCTGGCCACATTCGGTATTGCATGCCATTGAAGTCTCCATTGACTTCTTTGGGGAAACTCGCTTTGATATGCGAGTGCTTTGGATTAAGAGCATTCTCCTGGAACGGATTTTTCTCGTAATCCGAGGCTCCACTGTATTCAGAGAAACTAGAAATGTAATACAAGTAGGCAGAATAATACAATTTATCTTACCCTCAGCGCTGCAATATCATTGGGGAACCCATGAACAATCAGTACCATGTCCCTGTATGGGGGGGGGGGGGGGGGGGGGGGGGGGGGGGGGGAAAATGAAAGATTAGGAATATTTTCAATCAATATAATACAATGAAAATCGCTGTGGGCTGTGAGGCCTCAACAGAAATGTCATACGGTGAGTTCAATGTCTCATCTATCTGGATCCCCCGTAGCACTCTACACTAGACAAGTGCACGGCCGAAAAATGTTTGTTTTCATGTCATTCTTTTTTTTGGGGGTCATTCGCCACGATCGAAAATTCGAGAAATTCAAAAATACAAAATTCATAAATTCGAAAATTCAAAAATTTGTAAATTCGAAAATCTGAAATCCGGGAATTTAAAATAATTACCTAACTAATAACAACTAACTATTAAAATATTATAGGAATTGGAATTTCCTTTCAAATTTGGCTGTTAGTGAACGTCACAAATACGAATTCATCAGAAGTTACGAATTTTCCGAAATAACGCAGGTCGCATCTAAACGAATAGAATGAATTAATAATAACTTTTTATTATTAAATTATTCATTTGTTCCGTTCCAGTAGTTTAGATGCGACCTGCGTTATTTCGTAACTTTGGATACATTTGCATTTGTGACATTCACTAACAGCCAAATTTGAAAGGAAATTCCAATACCTAATTTTAACTCCGTAAGGACAGCCGCATTTACATTTACGTCGGCAGAATGGCGTGGACAGGCACATCAACGTGGCTGCCTTGACGTGGCTCGGGGGTCCGATCGGGACCCACCCCCCCACCCGGTACATGCGAAGGTCCCGGTGGCTGTAGGAGCGATCCGTGCTGAGGGGGCGGCGGTTCGTTTTTGTCCGCCCCCTCCGGATCGCTCCCAGTCAATGCGCGCGCTCCCCCTGCGTGTCATTTCCTCCTCCTGTGTAAACACAGGAAGAGGGAAGTGATGTGATCTCTGCTCTCTGCGTTTTTTCAACCGCCGCTGAGGAGAGATCACATCACATAGTAAGTCTGCACAAGACTACACTGACACGAGGAAACGCAGGCACATTAACCCCTTGCGATCACCCCCCCTCCTCCCTGTCACAGTGTCACTGAATGCAGTAATCATATATGTACTGATCACTGCAGTTAGTGTCAGTGTGACAGTCAGTTAGTGTTAGGTCCAGGGTAGCCCCCGTACCCCCCTAATAAAGTTTTAACCCCTCTTGATCGGGAGCCGCCCAGTTTACCTTTCCTCCCTATGCCAGTGTCACTAAGCGATCATCTTTTTCTGATCGCGCTGTAGTTATGTCGCTTGTTTCCCGCTAGGCCTAGCCTAAGGTATTTTTTTGTATTTTGTAGATTTTTTTTACTAAAGACATTGGCTGAATACATTTTGCCTAAATGTTTGACTAAAAATTTAGTTTATTTTACGATTTTTCTTACAACAAAAAGCAAAAAATATTTTTTTTTCAAAAATGTCGCTCTATTTTTTGTTTTATAGCGCAAAAAATAAAAAATCGCAGGGGCGATCAAATAACCACCAAAAGAAAGCTCTATATGTGGGAAGAAAAGGACTCGAATTTTTTGTGGGAGCCCGTCGCACGACGCGCGCAATGTCTGTTAAAGCGACGCAGAGTGCGAGATATCGTCACAAAAAGGGCCCGGTCATTTAGCAGCGTATTGGTCCGGTCCTTAAGTGGTTAATAGATAATTATTATTAGTTAGGCATTATTTTGAATTTCCAAACTATTAACCACTTCAGCCCCGGACGATTTCGCTGGCTAATTACCAAAGCACCTTTTGCGATTCGGCACTGCGTCACTTTAACTGACAATTGCGCGGTCGTGCGACGTGGCTTCCAAACAAAATTGGCGTCCTTTTTCCCCACAAATAGAGATTTATTTTGGTGGTATTTGATCACCTCTGCGGTTTTTATTTTTTGCGCTATAAACAAAAATAGAGCGACGATTTTGAAAAAAAAATTCAATATTTTTTACTTTTTTGCTATAAAAAATATCCCCCAAAAATCTATAAAAATTTTCCTCAGTTTCGTTCGATTTGTATACTTCTACATATTTTTGGTAAACAAAAAAAAAAAAAAAAAAAAAAAATCGCAATAAGCGTTTATTGATTGGTTTGCGCCAAATATATAGCGTTTACAGAATAGGGGATAGTTTTAAGGCATTTTTATTAATATTTTTTTTTCCCACTACTAATGGCGGCGATCTGATTTTTTTTCGTGACTGCAACATTATGGCGGACACATCGGACACTTTTGACACCGTTGTCATTTTCACAGCAAAGAGTGCTATAAAAATGCACCGTTTACTGTGAAAATGACAATTGCACTTTAGGAGTTAACCACTAGGGCGGCGCTGTAGGGGTTATGTGTGACCTCATAAGTGTTTCTAACTGTAGGGGGGCGGGGCTGGACGTGTGACGTCACTGATCGTCTTTCCCTATATCAGGGAACAATCAATGACAGCGCCACTGTGAAGAACGGGGAAGGTTTGTTTACACACAGCTCTCCCCGTTCTTCAGCTCCGGGGACCGATCGCGGGACACCGGTTGCCGCGGTCACAGAGCTTCAGACCAGGTAGCCGATTGCACTCACCCGTGACCCACGGCTGGGCACTTAAAGGGGACGTACAGGTATGTGCCTGTGCCCAGCTGTGCCATTCTGCCGACGTAAGTGGTTAAGAGAGTTTTGTTTTTTTACACCCAATCCCCCCCCCCCCCCATTCTAAATCCTACAGTTCCTGTGATCTATCACCCGGTGACATGCTGATGGTCTGTCTTCCTTACCAGGGTCCTCTCCCGCTCGTCTTCCAGGCTCCGCCTTTGTTCTTCCCCCCATTGTGTTGCTGGATGCGCCTCTCGGGGTTCACCGTGAAGCCGATGTAGATGCGTCCTTTGTATTTTGGGTTGGTGCAAAATAAGAGATAGACGCCATAGAAGCTCTCCACCTCCACCACCATCCTCTCTGCTGGTCGGAAGATTCCTCAGACGGACCGGCAGCACCAAGTGTTCCTGTGCACAATACAGGGCAAAGAGGTGTTAAAAAAAAAATGGCTGCCTCTCACAAGCCCGTGACACCCTTCTGGCTGACTGGGTGCTCTGCCTATTTCCCCCCCCCAACCACCAGCACATCCAAAGCAGAAAAGGAAAATCAGACTGATACAATTCAATGCAGCTGTAACTTTATTGTTCCGGACAAGCAGACACAAAAGGGCCAGACATATTCACCTCTGAAACTACAATTGGGCTCAGTTTTGTGTGAAATCTTATCAGAGAAGGAAGTCCCAGGTGGGACTGTGTGTCTGCTTGGCAAGAAAAAATAAAGTTGTGACCTTTACACTCCTTGTAGCTGCTGACTTTTAATGGTCAGAGACTGCAGACACGATACAAGAGACGGTGAGAGACTGCAGACACGATACAGGAGATGGTCAGAGACTGCAGACACGATACAGGAGATGGTCAGAGACTGCAGACACGATACAGGAATGGTCAAGACTGCAGACACGATACAGGGATGGTCAGAGACTGCAGACACATATACAGGAGATGGCAGAAGACTGCAGACAACGATACCAGGAGATGGGCAGAGACTGCAGACACGATACAGGAGATGGGCAGAGACTGCAGACACGATACAGGAGATGGGCAGAGACTGCAGACACGATACAGGAGATGGGCAGAGACTGCAGACACGATACAGGAGATGGTCAGAGACTGCAGACACGATACAGGAAGATGGTCAGAGACTGCAGACACATACAAGGAGATGGTCAGAGACTGCAGACCAACGATACAGGAGATGGTCAGAGACTGCAGACACGATACAGGAGATGGTCAGAGACTGCAGACACGATACAGGAGATGGTCAGAGACTGCAGACACGATACAAGAGATAGGCAGAGACTGCAGACACGATACAAGAGATGGTGAGAGACTGCAGACATGATACAAGAGATGGTGAGAGACTGCAGACACGATACAAGAGATGGGCAGAGACTGCAGACACGATACAAGAGACGGGCAGAGACTGCAGACACGATACAAGAGATAGGCAGAGACTGCAGACATGATACAAGAGATAGGCAGAGACTGCAGACATGATACAAGAGATGGGCAGAGACTGCAGACTCGATACAAGAGATGGTCAGAGACTGCAGACATTTACATACACGAGACAGACTGAGAGGATACTAGCTAAAGCGCAGAATACAGATACAGAGAGACGGTGGAGAGAGACTGCAGACACGATACAAGAGATAGACAGAGACTGCAGACACTTACGATACAGAGATGGTCAGAGACTGCAGACTTCGATACAAGAAGATGGTCAGCGTCATAGACTGCAGACATGATACAGGAGACGGTCAGAGACTGCAGACATGATACAAGAGATGGTCAGAGACTGCAGACATGATACAAGAGATGGTCAGAGACTGCAGACATGATACAAGAGATGGTCAGAGACTGCAGACATGATACAGGAGATGGTGAGAGACTGCAGATGTCACACAATGTCCACCACAGTACTCGGAGGGGGACGTCTCTATTATTATTATCTGCAGCCGTAGAATTATACCCCCCCCCCCCCCGAGATCATTCCTGTTGGAATATACAGCACACCAGTAATATATAATAATTCTAAAGACCACTAACCAGCTGCTAGCTCTTCTTCTTCCGCCTCTCGTACGTCACTTCCTGTTTACATACGTTTCACCGTTTCCCTAACAACTAGGCTGCCTCCTATACGCCTGAAACATTCATTCCAATCACCGAGAGAATCAATACAGAAACAATCTTCGCTTTATCTGACTGAGTATATACAAGTTACGTATGCTGGTTTAAAGACTGGAATCTTACTTAATGGAACCTAGGGTAACAGATGATTGTCACCAGGCGGTCCATGGACACCTCCCGTCAGGACCTGAAGGGGCTTCACCACCTTCCAGCTGTGAATGGATAGATTCGTACTTGTCCCCGCCCTTACATGAACAGAACGCGATTGCTATTGGTTCACACAAATGTCGGTCACACACAGCCGGCGGTACGTAAGACAAGAGGTGTGGCCGGGGGGCGCGCAGGCGCAATCATTTAGCAGGTTGCCGGTATCATGGCTGGGGACGGAGCGGTGAGTGCTGAGGCTCTGAAGGAGAAAATACAGCGGGAACTGAAAGCTGAACACGTGGTAAGGACACCTGACGTCATCAGTCTCTGGGGGCGCGTGTTATGTTTTTAGCAAGTCACCCCCTGAATATGAGTGTAACCCGCCATCAAAGGCGGACTTCTCCTTTATAGAGGACCTGTCATTGGTAGGATATCCATGATGTCATAGTCTCTCATCTCAACCCCCTTTCCTTGCCCCCCCCCCCTTCTCTCTCTTTCCTTGTTCCCCTCCCCCTTCTCTTTCCTCCCCCCCCTCCCCGCCTTCTCTTACCTTCCTCCCCCCCCCCCCCCTTCTCTACCTTCCTCGCCCCCTCCGCCTTCTCTTACCTTCCTCCCCCCCTCCGCCTTCTCTTACCTTCCTCTCCCCCCCCCCCTCTCTTACCTTCCTCCCCCCCCCCCCCCTCCGCCTTCTTCCTTACCTCCCCCCCCCCCCCTCCGCCTTCTTCTTTACACTTCCTCCCCCCCTCCGCCTTCTCTTACCTTCCTCTCCCCCCCCCCCTTCTCTTACCTTCCTCGCCCCCCGTCCGCCTTCTCTACCTTCCTCCCCCCCCCCTCCGCCTCTCTTTTACCTTCCTTCTCCCCTCCCCCCTTCTCTTACCTTCCTCCCCCCCCCCCCTCCGCCTTCTCTTACCTTACCTCCCCCCCCGCCTCTGCCTTCTCTTACCTCCCCCCCCCCCCTGCCTTCTCTTACCTCCCCCCCCCCCCCCCCCGCCTTCTCTTACCTCCTTCCCCCCCCGCCTGCCCCTCCCTACCCCCCCCCCCCCCCCCTTCTCTTACCTTCCTCTCCCCCCCCTTCCCTCTACCTTCCTCCCCCCCCCCCCCCCTCCGCCTTCTCTTACCCTCCCCCCCCCCCCTCCGCCTTCTCTTACCTTCCTCCCCCCCCCCCTCTCCGCCTTCTCTTACCTCCCCCCCCCCCCCTCACTCCCGCCTTCTCTTACCTCCCCCCCCCCCCCCCCCTCCGCCTTCCTCTTACCTTCCTCGCCCCCCATCCGCCTTCTCTTACCTTCCTTCTCCCCCCCCCCTTCTCTTACCTTCCTCCCCCCCCCCTCCGCCTTCTCTTACCTTCCTCCCCCCCTCCGCCTTCTCTTACCTTCCTCCCCCCCTCCGCCTTCTCTTACCTTCCTCCCCCCTCCGCCTTCTCTTACCTTCCTCCCCCCCTCCGCCTTCTCTTACCTTCCTCGCCCCCTCCGCCTTCTCTTACCTTCCTTCTCCCCCCCCCTTCTCTTACCTTCCTCGCCCCCCTCCGCCTTCTCTTACCTTCCCTCCCCCCCTCCGCCTTCTCTTACCTTCCTTCTCCCCCCCTCCTTCTCTTACCTTCCTCCCCCCCTCCGCCTTCTCTTACCTTCCTTCTCCCCCCCCCTTCTCTTACCTTCCTCCCCCCCTCCGCCTTCTCTTACCTTCCTCCCCCCCTCCGCCTTCTCTTACCTTCCTCCCCCCCTCCGCCTTCTCTTACCTTCCTCCCCCCCTTCCGCCTTCTCTTACCTTCCTTCTCCCCCCCCCCTTCTCTTCCCTTCCTCGCCCCCTCCGCCTTCTCTTACCTTCCTCCCCCCCCTCCGCCTTCTCTTACCTTCCTCCCCCCCTCCGCCTTCTCTTACCTTCTTCTCCCCCCCCTTCTCTTACCTTCCTCCCCCCCCTTCTCTTACCTTCCTCCCCCCCCCCCCTCCCGCCTTCTCTTACCTTCCTCCCCCCCCCCCCCCCCCTCCGCCTTCTCTTACCTTCCTCCCCCCCCCCCCCCCCTCCGCCTTCTCTTACCTTCCTCCCCCCCTCCGCCTTCTCTTACCTTCCTCCCCCCCTCCGCCTTCTCTTACCTTCCTCCCCCCCTCCGCCTTCTCTTACCTTCCTCCCCCCCCTCCGCCTTCTCTTACCTTCCCCCCCCTCCGCCTTCTCTTACCTTCCTCTCCCTCCCCCCCCCCCCCCCCCCCCCCCCCCCTACCTTCTCCCCCCCCCCCCCCCCCCCCCTACCTTCTCCCCCCCCCCCCCCCTACCTTCTCCCCCCTTCCCAACCTTCTCTTACCTTCCTTCTCCTCCCCCCCCCCCCCCCCTACCTTCTCTTACCCCCCTCCCCCTTCTCTTACATAACCCCACCCGCAGTCAGGAAGGTATCGAAGGACTACAAGTCCCATCGCCTCTTCTGCTGCATGTTAATTGTGTTCTTTTATCCCCCCAGGAGGTGGAAGACACGTCCCCCAATCACTGCTCCACCAGCTTCAAGGTTGTGGTGGTGTCACCTCTGTTTGAAGGGAAGCCTCTGCTGCAGAGACACAGGTGAGGAAGAGGAGCATTCTGGGCGTACTGGATGTATGGGGGGGGGGGTTGTAGTACAGCTGTATCCCAAAATTGATTAAATTTATGATTTTCCTCAAAATTCTACAAACAATTCCCCATAATGACAAAGTGAGAGAATTTTTTTTTTTGGAAATTTATAATAAATTAAAAAAAATAATCCCATGTCCATAAGTATTTACACCCTTTGCCATGACACTTAATATTGAGCTCAGGTCCATCCTGTCTCCACTGATCATCCTTAAGATGTTTCTACAACTTGATTGGAGTCCACCTGTGTAGTAAATTCAGTTGATTGGACATGATTTGGAAAGGCACACACCTGTCTATAGAAGGTCCCACGGTTATCAGTGCATGTCGGAGCACAAACCAAGCCATGAAGTCCAAGGAATTGCCTGTAGACCTCAGAGACAGGGAGGTGATCAAGAACCCGATGGTCACTCTGACAGAGCTCCAGCGTTTCTCTGTGGAGGGAGGAGAACCTTCCAGAAGAACCATCTCTGCAGCACTCCACCAATCAGGCCTGTATGGGGGAGTGGCCAGATGGAAGCCACTCCTCAGTAAAAGTTTCCCAAAAGGCACCTGAAGGACTCTCAGATTATGAGAAACAGAATTCTCTGGTCTGATGAAACAAAGATTGAATTCTTTGGCCTGAATGGCAAGCGTCATGTCTGGAGGAAACCAGGCACCGCCCATCACCTGACCAATACCATCTCTACTGTGAAGCATGGTGGTGGCAGCATCGTGCTGTGGATGTTTTTCATGTGCAGGAACTGAGACTAGTCAGGATCGAGGAAAGGATTAATGCAGCAATATACAGAGACATCGTTGATGAAAACCTGCTCCAGAGCACTCTGGACCTCAGACTGGGGTGAAGGTTCATCTCCCAACAGGACAACCACCCCAAGCACACAGCCAAGATAACAAAGGAGTGGTTACGGGACAACTCTGTGAATGTTCTTAAGTGGCCCAGACTGAATATTTATGGAGATATCTGAAAATAGCTGTACACCCCCCCCCCCCCCCCCATCCAACCTGATGGAGCATGAGAGGTCCTACAAATAAGTATGGGAGAAACTGCCCAAAAATAGGAGTGCCTAGCTTGTATCATCATACTCAGAAATACTGGAGGACGTAATTGGTGCCAATTAGGGTTGTCCCGATACCACTTTTTTAGGACCGAGTACAAGTACCGATACTTTTTTTTCAAGTAGTCGCCGATACCGAATACCGATACTTTTTTTAAATGTCCCCCACATATATTACAGCCATGTCCTGTCCCCCACATATTGCAGCCATGCCCCCCCCCCCCTACCTGATGATGATGATGATGCCGCCGCCGTATATACAAAGCCACCGTGCCTTTCAATAGCCATTTTCCCTGGTGTGCGCCATGTTAAGGACACTCCCTCTTGCTCGGGATTGGACAGATCCGAGCAAGGGGGGGTGTCTATACACGCGCAGCGGGAAAACAGCTATTCAAAGGTGCCTATAATGTTTGCGGCGGCGGCTTATATACGGCGGCAGGGTCGGATTCGCTTATGCGGTTGGGGGGGGGGGGGGAGTATTCTATTTTGGTATTGGGGGTATTTGCGGGAGTACAAGTACTCCCGCAAATACTCGCTATCAGTCCCGATACCGATACTAGTATCTGTATCGGGACAACCCTAGTGCCAATGGAGCTTCACCAAAGTATTGAGCAATGGGTGTGATATTTCTGTACGTGGGAGGAGCCTGTGATACTTCTGTACGTGGGAGGAGCCTGTGATACTTCTGTGCGTGGGAGGAGCCTGTGATACTTCTGTGCGTGGGAGGAGCCTGTGATACTTTGGTGCGTGGGAGGAGCCTGTGATACTTTGGTGCGTGGGAGGAGCCTGTGATACTTTGGTGCGTGGGAGGAGCCTGTGATACTTTGGTGCGTGGGAGGAGCCTGTGATACTTTGGTGCGTGGGAGGAGCCTGTGATACTTTGGTGCGTGGGAGGAGCCTGTGATACTTTGGTGCGTGGGAGGAGCCTGTGATACTTTGGTGCGTGGGAGGAGCCTGTGATACTTTGGTGCGTGGGAGGAGCCTGTGATACTTCGGTGCGTGGGATTTGTTTTTTTATTATGTAACATAATTTGGAAAAAGTGAAGTGCAGTGAATACTTTCCGCATAATCTGTAACGTGTGTGTTGGTTTTTTATATATAATTATAAAAGTATGTGTGTCATTTGTGTCCCTGCTGTGCATCGGTACATTGGGGTCATGGTGTGATTTGCATTTCTGACTCCTCCCTCTTGCAGGCTTGTGAACAGCTGCCTGGCCGAGGAGCTGAAGATCATTCACGCCTTTGAACAGAAGACTCTGACGCCGGCTCAGTGGGAGCAGGAAAAGCAGAAGTAAGAACTGACCGCCGACTTACTGCCACAACCGTCCTCAGCGACTCGCCTTCCGCCATTTTTCTGTGGACTGAGGAAAGGATGCTGGCGCTCTCACATGGACACTCCTGGGACTACATGGGGATATCTCATCCACTTCAAGGGGAAATAAATACACAATAAATGGAGTTGTGGTTACTGTCAGAGGTGCTTTATTACTACGATCTGTTTTGCTTCATCCTTCCAATCTGCAACTGTTAAGCTAGCCTTATAGGGACTTGAAAAAGTATTCATACCCCTTTAAATTTTCCACATTTGGTCATATTACAATCCAAAAATGTAAATGTATTTTATGTGATAGACCAACACAAAGTGTCACATAATTGTGAAGTGGAAGGAAAATGATAAATTGTTTTCAACATTTCTTACAAAGATGTGAAAAGTGTGGGGGGGGGTACATTTGTATGGCGCCCCCCGGAGTCAATACTTTGTAGAACCGCCTTTCACTGCAATTACAGCTGCAAGTCTTTTTGGGGGTGTCTCTACCAGCTTTGCACATCTAGGGCCAGATTCAGAAAGACGATACGTTGGCGTATCTGAAGATATGCAGAGTAACTTCTAAGAAGAGCCGGCGTATCTTTTTTTTTTTTTTCTGTATTCAGAAAACAAGATACGCCGCAATTTAGCTAAGATACGAGCTAGGTGGCGCTTCCGTCGATTTCCGCATTAAATATGCAAATGAGGTAGATTAGCCGATTCACAAGCGTACTTGCGCCCGGTTGTCGTATTTTACGTTGTTTGTGTAAGCGTAATTCCGGCGTAACGTTACCCCTGCTATATGAGGCGCAGCCAATGTTAAGTATGGACGCCGGGACAGCGTCGTATTGTACGTCGTTTGCGTAAGTCGTTTGGGAATAGGGCTGGCCGTAAGTTACGTTCACGTCGATATCCATGAATATTTGCGACGTGATTTGGAGCATGTGCACTGGGATACGTTCACGGCCGGCGCATGCGCACTTCGGAAAAAGCATCAATTGTGCGGGGTCACGATTCATTTACATAGATCATGCCACTATCTTTCACATTTGAATTGCGCGGGCTTACGCCAACACATTTACACTACGCCGCCGTAACTTATGGCGCAAGTGATTTCTGAATAAGGAACCTGGCGCTGTAAGTTACGGCGGCGTAGTGTATTTGAGATATGCTATGCCCGCCTAAAGATAGGCAGATGTATCTGAATCTGGCCCCTAGAGAGGGACATTTCTGCCCATTCTTCTTTGTAACATATCTCTGTCAGATTGGATGGAGAGCGTCTGTGAACAGCAATTTTCATGTCTTGTCACAGATTCTCAATGGGATTTAGGTCTGGACTGTGACTGGGCCTTTCTAACACATGAATATGCTTTGATCTAAGCCATTCCATTGTAGCTCTGGCTGAACCTCCCCCCAGTCTCAAGTCTTTTACAGACTCTTAACAGGTTTTCTTCTAAGATTGTCCTGTATTTGGCTCCATCCATCTTCCCATCAACTCTGACCATCTTCCCTGTCCCTGCTAAAGAAAAGCATCCCCACCACATAATGCTCCCACCACCATGTTTCACAGTCGGGATGATGTGTTCAGGGTGATGTGCAGTGTTAGTTTCCCCACACATAGCGTTTTGCTTTTAGACCAAAAAGTTCAATTTTGGTCTCATCTGACCAGAGCACCTTCTTCCACATGTTTGCTGTGTCCCCTCCCCCACATGGCTTCTCACAAACTGCAATCAGGACTTCTTATGTCTTTCTTTCCCCAATGTCTTTCTTCTTGTCACTCTTCCATAAAGGGCAGATTTGTGGAGAGCACCACTAATAGTTGTCCTGTAAACAGATTCTCCCCCCTGAGCTGTGGATCTCTGCAGCTCCTTCAGAGTTACCATGGACCTCTTGGCTGCTTCTCTGATGAATGCTCTCCTTGCCCGGCCTGGTCAGTTTAGGTGGACGGGCATGTCTTGGTAGGTTTGCAGTTGTGCCCTATTCTTTCCATTTTCGGATGATGGATTGAACAGAAGCTCCGTGAGATGTTCAAAACAGTATTTCACCTCCCCGTGTGACCTTCTTTGTGACCTTTCCCTGTGTGACCTTCCCATACAGTATGTCACTTCCCCTGTGTGTGACCTTCTTTGAGACCTTCCCCCGCATGACCTTATTTGAGACCTTCCCCCCGTGTGACCGTCTTTGAGACCTTCCCCCCGTGTGACCTTCTTTGAGACCTTCCCCCCGTGTGACCTTCTTTGAGACCCCCTCCCCCTGTGTGACCGCCCCCCGTGTAACCTTCTTTGTGAATTTACCGCGCATGACCTTCTTTGTGACCCCCCCGTGTGACCTTCTTTGAGACCTTCCCCCGTGTGACCTTCTTTGAGACCTTTCCCCGTGTGACCTTCTTTGAGACCTTTCCCCGTGTGACCTTCTTTGAGACCTTTCCCCGTGTGACCTTCGCCCCCATGTGACCTTCTTTGAGACCTTCGCCTGCGTGACCTTATTTGTGACCTCCCCCCGTGTGACCTTCTGTGTGACCTTCTTTGAGACCTTCCCCCCCGTGTGACCTTCTTTGAGACCTTCCCCCCCGACCTTCTTTGAGACCTCCCCCCCGTGTGACCTGTGAGACCTCCCCCCCCATGTGACCTTCTTTGAGACTTCTCCTTCTTTGAGACCCCCCCATGTGACCTTCTTTGAGACCTCCCCCCATGTGACCTTCTTTGAGACCTCCCCCCCATGTGACCTTCTTTGAGACTTCCCCCCATGTGACCTTCTTTGAGACCTCCCCCCATGTGACCTTCTTTGAGACCTCCCCCCCCATGTGACCTTCTTTGAGACCTCCCCCCATGTGACCTTCTTTGAGACCTCCCCCCATGTGACCTTCTTTGAGACCTCCCCCCCATGTGATGACCTTCGCCCCCCGTGTGACCTTCTTTGAGTGACCTTCGCCCCCCCGTGTGACCTTCTTTGAGACCTTCGCCCGTGTGACCGTCTTTGTGACCTTCCCCCCCCCCCATGTGACCGTCTTTGTGACCTTCCCCCCCGTGTGACCGTCTTTGTGACCTTCCCCCCCGTGTGACCGTCTTTGTGACCTTCCCCCCCGTGTGACCGTCTTTGTGACCTTCCCCCCCGTGTGACCTTCTTTGAGACCTTTGCCCGTGTGACCTTCGCCCGTGTGACCGTCTTTGTGACCTTCCCCCCCATGTGACCGTCTTTGTGACCTTCCCCCCCGTGTGTGACCGTCTTTGTGACCTTCCCCCCCTGTGTGACCGTCTTTGTGACCTTCCCCCCTGTGTGACCGTCTTTGTGACCTCCCCCCCCGTGTGACCTTCTTTGAGACCTTTGCCCGTGTGACCTTCTTTGAGACCTTTGCCCGTGTGACCTTTTTTGTGACCTTCCCCCCCATGTGACCTTCTTTGTGGCCTTCCCCCCCGTGTGACCTTTGAGACCTTCCCCCCGTGTGACCGTCTTTGAGACCTTCCCCCCGTGTGACCGTCTTTGAGACCTTCCCCCCGTGTGACCGTCTTTGAGACCTTCCCCCCGTGTGACCGTCTTTGAGACCTTCCCCCCGTGTGACCGTCTTTGAGACCTTCCCCCCGTGTGACCGTCTTTGAGACCTTCCCCCCGTGTGACCGTCTTTGAGACCTCCCCCCGTGTGACCTTCTTTGTGAATTTCCCCCGTGTGAGCTTATTTGTGAACCTTCCCCTTGTGTGACTGTCCCCAGTGTGACCTTCTTTGAGACCTTCCCCCATGTGACCTTCTGTGAGACCTTCCCCCCCCCCCCCCCGTGTGACCTTCTTTGAGACCTCCCCCCCCCCGTGTGACCTTCTTTGAGACCTTCCCCCCCGTGTGACCTTCAGTGAGACCCTTCCCCCGTGTGACCTTCTTTGAGACCTCCCCCCCCCCCCCCCGTGTGACCTTCTTTGAGACCTTCCCCCGTGTGACCTTCGCCCTGTGTGACCTTCTTTGATACCTTCCCCCCCTGGTGACCTCCCCCTAAAGATTTGGCTTTACTCTCCAAAGTAAAAACATTTTATTGTGTTTGCAGATTGTTGGGGAGTCTCGGGTTCAGAACAGACAAGGAGACATTTTATTGGGTGACACAAAATTCTGGACAGTGGAGTATTTACACCATCAGAGCTTTGGGGGAAATCCGCATCTAAAGTGGAGCTCCGGCCCGTCTAGGACAGAGTGGGGGAGGGGGGTTCTTATTCTTTTTATTCCTCCGCCTTCTCCCATCCTGACACGGCAATAAAAACTCAGCAGGGACTCAAACCCTTCCCCCCTCCCCCCACTCTATCCAAGACTAAAACATTGGATTTTGCTCCACTTTAAAGGGGCTTCCTGCATCCCCCTGAATTTCCCAGTACAGTGCTTGGGCCCCAAATAATCACACATGTGAGAGAGAGAGAGGGGCCCACAAAGGGCTGTATTTATCCAAGTCCCTGAAATAAGAACTGTCTGTCCTGCCACATATTTTTTTTAGTCTAGCGTGACTCCAAGGTCCCACAGGGGAACATTTTCATTCCAGACCCAGAGGGCCCATACTCAGTAAAGGGGCCCATTTACCAAAGTGACGTAAAACATCCATCGCCCACAGCAGCCAATGGAAATCTTTCAGGGCCCTTAAGAAAACGAAGGAGAACATTTAGTTATGCAACGCAGACAGTTTTTATTTCAGGCACTCTGATGGATGGGATTGACAGTGTGGTCCTGCCAGTGATATGGGGGGGGGGGGGGGGTTGGGTGGTCTGTAGCTATTTGGCTTCCTCCAGCTGTGCGATCCTCTTCTCTTGTTGTGCCACGGTCACCTTCAGTTGTTTTATATCCTCTAAGAGCTTCTCCAGGGTGAACTCCTGACAACGAGAGAAATTCTGAATTATTCTCTAAACTAGAAAGACACTTCTTCCAGATGGATGCCGTTTACTTTAATATGGAGTACATTTGACAACAGAAGCGCTAAACCTATTAAAAACTGACCACACTAAGCATAAGAGCACAGCATGATCAGTTCTATAGCTATGCTGGGAACTCACGCTGCTCCCTTCCAATGATCAGACTTGTCCCGACTACCCCCCCCTCCCCCTGCATAGCCATCCACTGGGCAGCTCAGTGTCCTGCTGTTTCTCTCCCCCCCATTCTATGTATTTCACCTTAATACATAAAATTCATTAGGGTGAAAAACCTGGAGACTTTACAACTTTTTTTACTCTGCAGCACCGTGGCTATGTTTGATGGGCACAGTGGCTATGTTTGATGGGCACAGTGGCTTCTTTTTATGGGCACAGTGGCTGCGTTTGATGGGGCACAGTGGCTGTTGGTTTTCACCCTCTACTGCCTTATTTGGCTCTTTTTTTTTGGTGGGGGGGGGTTGCGGGTGCCTGTCCCACTTCACATTGCCACGGAAATCTTAACCAGAAGTTCGTCCGTTCTCCCTGCCTTCCCCCGCAGTCTTCTGGGACACATCACCTCTACGGGACCATTAACAAGGCTTCACCTCCTGTTTCCCTTACTTGAGATATAGCCAATTCATCTGCAGTTGATGGGCACAGTGGCCGCGTTAGATGGGCACAGTGGCTGCGTTTGATGGGCACAGTGGCCGCGTTAGATGGGCACAGTGGCTGCGTTTAGATGGGCACAGTGGCCGCGTTTAGATGGGCACAGTGGCCGCGTTTAGATGGGCACAGTGGCCGCGTTTAGATGGGCACAGTGGCTGCGTTTGATGAGGACAGTGGCTGCAAGTGATGGGCACAGTGGCAGCAATTGATGGGCTCAGTGGCTGTATTAGATGGGCACAGTGAGGCTGCAATCGATTTTTTCCCCCCCCCAAATTCTTCAGTTTGTTCGCGCCCCCCTCCCAAAAAAAATGATGCGCACTAGCCGCCACTGACAACACCAGCAACCATATACACTCCGGTACACGATATTATGAGCGGACATTGTTGGCCTGCCCGATACTAACCAACAACATGGCCGCCTCCGAGGCGGCGACAGGTTTTTCCTCCTTAGCCACTGTTCTGTCAAAGCAGCAAACTCTTCGTGTAGCGGAGTGTATACGGTTCCCGGTGTTGTGTCAAAACAGCAACTCGTCTAAATCTCCAATTACTGGCGCTTTACAGAGCCCAGAAGTGACGTGGTTGGAGATCTCGATGAATTGGCTCTATTGACAGAACACCGGCATCTGCATCCAAAGCCAATTGAAGAATCGGCTCGGTGGAGAACATCGCTGGATCCCTGGACAGGTAAGTGTCCTTATATTAAAAGTCATGCGCTACAGTATTTGTGGCAGCTGACGTTTAATTTTTTTGGGGGGGTTGGGTCTCCTCTTTAACTCGGCAGCTAAGCTCCCCCTCCCAGCAGTGACTCAGCAGCTCAGTTCACCCTGTTCCCTCCACCCAGCAGGTTCTAGCTCAGCTTTTTAATGCAAAGTTGACCTTACAAAGGCGTTAGGGGGCCCGTGTGAACACTTACCTCATGCCCTCCATGGGATGCCTGGCTGCGTTTGGGTAGACGGGTGCTGAGGATATTTTTGGTGACTTTGAGCTCTCTGCTTTTGCTGGGAGTGTAGCCGTCCTTCAGTGAGATGAGCAGGGGCCCGGCGTTCTTCCCCGACAACCATTCCTCCGCGGTGAGAGCTGCGTCTGGGCCCGCAGTGTCCGGGTACAAGTCCTCCTGGAAGAGGTCTGACTGCAAGAGAGAGACGTGACTGGTCACGTGAGGACTGCGTGGCCCCTGGCTCCCCATCCCAATGGGGCCCCTCTTACCTTCCTGGGCACCGTCATGCCGATCGGCTCACACTTCCTCTCGTGTAACTTGTAAAACCTAAAAAAAAAAAGTGAGCCAGCTGTAAGATCAGAGCTCAGAGAGGTGTGATTGGCCATTGCTGATCGTCCAAAGCTGGCCATACACAATACAGTCGGATTGTACAATCTCCTTTAGATCTGCTGACAGGTATGTACAGTGGAACCTCGGTCTGCGAGTAACGCGGTTAACGAGAAATTTGTAAGACGAGCAACTTCACCAAAAAAATATTTGACTCGGTTGGCGAGTCTTGCAATACAAGCAGAATTTAAGCTAATGGGGCTTGCAGTACCGTATTTAGCCTGAGGTGGAGGGGGGGCGCCAGAGCCATTTGGAAAATACTCCGTTCCCGGGCGTTTCCGAGGTCAGCCGAGCTGTCCTCGGGCCTTTTCGAGTGTTACCAAGACTCTACGGCGCCCCCCCCCCCCACCACCTCTGGCCACCTGCGGTATCGCATGCCATTGAAGTCAATGCAGAACGAACTATGTTCTTTTCCATTGACCTCTATGGGGAAACTCGCTTTGATTTGCGAGTGCTTTGGATTACAAGCATTCTCCTGGAACGGGTTATCCTCGTAATCCGAGGTTCCGCTGTACCAGGAAGGCCTGTCTGATTCATTGTGATAACATGGATACAAAAGGTTACCGACCTGGCGATCTCACACTTGCTGACTTCCAGGCCCCTCTTGGGCATGTAGCCCTGCCCCCGCTGAGACTCTTTACTGCTGTACAGCGACAGGTAATGAACGTACGGAGCCTCGTCCGTCACCTCGAAATACCGAATACTGCTGTCCCCCTGAGAGTAGAAAACAAGTGTTACCGTTATATACCACCCCCCGGGAACATAAGGATCCAATCATCACTCCCTCATTCCGATCAATATTCCCTCTCAACAGGCTTTTCTATTGAATACACACTTTTTATGATGTGACATCCATGCAACTGCACTTCTCTCCCCCTCCCCCAGTTTCCCTTCATTAGTACCAAAATATCTGCTGCAGAAAACAAGGTGCAAACAATGGCATGCTGCGTGCCATTGACTTCAATGCAAAAACGCCCCCTAGTGACTTCAATGCAAAATTGCGTCCCATTGTCGTGAATGCAAAAATGGCCCCTAGTGCAGGCATGTCCAAAGTCCGGCCTGCGGGCCAATAGCTGCCCGCGTTTCGGTTTTGGACGGCCCAACTTGTCATTTTGACATGTATACCTTTTGTGGCCCCCCAACGAATCCCGGGGGCCACAAAAGAAATATATGCTGGCTGTCGTGGAGGAGGAGGCGGCACGAGCGCCGTGCATACGGGAGTATTTCCTGTTTGCACGGCGACCTTAGTAAAAAGTCCCGTCTCCTGCGCTGCCATTGGACGACTGTTCTGTCCATCACAGGAGGCTGGACTTTCTATTAAATAGGCCGCCGATAAAACAGGAATTTCTTCTGTTTGTCTGTCGCCGCTCGTCCCGCCCCCCTCCCTGTCTCCCCCAATGCTGCAGATGGGCATGACTTTAATACAAAATTGTGTCCCAATGTCGTCAATGCAAAAACGCCCCCTAGTGACTTCAATGCAAAATTGCGTCCCATTGTCGTCAATGCAAAAACGCCCCCTAGTGACTTCAATGCAAAATTGCGTCCCAATGTCGTCAATGCAAAAACGTCCCCTAGTGACCTGAATGCAAAATCGTGTCTCACGTGCCTGTGAAGTGGCGACAAAGTACGGCACCTAAAATGTTCAATATGCATTTTTAAATCTTGACATGTTTGGTATCTATTTTCTCGACATTTTTTATGTTTAAAAGCTTTAACAGGTTAGCAGTTTAGAGTTAAAAGCGAGCTCTGGCGCTAGAATTATTGTTCTCACTTGTTTGTGGAAATACCTCACATGAGTGGTGCAATCATCATTTAGATATGTGTGTCGGTCCTACGTGGATGTTTGTAAACGGGGGGGGGGGGGGGGGTAAAAGTGCTGCGTTAAAAGGCGGGTCCCAGGTCAGTTACCTTCCCGCACAGGTAGACGATGTTGGTGTCGGGGTCGAAGAACGGGATGAGGACCCCGCTGCTCATGTCCAGCTCCTGCAGGGTCAGCGGCTCGTCCAGGGATTTCTGTAGGGAAAAGGTTTTAGGTTAACGGAATGTCACAAAATTCTGGCCCTGCCTGATTGGTGCTCTCCAGTGGGTGACTTTGCCTAGGCGATGATGTCATCAGTCTCCGCCTACTTCCTGAGTCTCTGGGACTGGGCACAATGGTTTATTGCAGGGATAAGGCTATCTCTCACCCCCTCTCTTTCTCTCACCCCCTCTCTCTCTCTCTCTCTCTCTCTCTCTCACCCCCTCTCTCTCTCACCCCCCTCTCTCTCTCTCACCCCCTCTCTCTCTCTCTCTCACCCCTCTCTCTCTCTCACCCCCCTCTCTCTTTCTCTCACCCCCCTCTCTTTCTCTCACCCCTTTCTTTCTCTCACCCCCTCTCTTTCTCTCACCCCCCTCGTTTTCTCTCACCCCCTCTCTCTCTCTCACCCCCTCTCTTTCTCTCACCCCCTCTCTTTCTCTCACCCCCTCTCTTTCTCTCACCCCTCTCTTTCTCTCACCCCCCTCTCTCTCTCTCACCCTTCTCTTTCTCTCACCCCCCTCTCTCTCTCACCCCCTCTCTTTCTCTCACCCCCCTCTCTCTCTCACCCCCTCTCTTTCTCTCACCCCCTCTCTCTCTCTCACCCCCTCTCTTTCTCTCACCCCCTCTCTCTCTCTCTCACCCCCTCTCTCTCTCTCACCCCCTCTCTCTCTCTCTCACCCCCTCTCTCTCTCTCTCACCCCCTCTCTCTCTCTCACCCCCTCTTTCTCTCACCCCCCTTTCTCTCTTTCTCTCACCCCCCTCTCTTTCATTCCCCTCTCTTTCTCTCATCCCTCTCTCTTTCTCTCATCCCCCTCTCTTTCTCTCATCCCCCTCTCTTTCTCTCATTCCCCTCTCTTTCTCTCATCCCCTCTCTTGCTCTCATTCCCCTCTCTTGCTCTCACCCCCCTTTCTTTCTCTCATCCCTCTCTTTCTCTCATCCCTCTCTTTCTCTCATCCCTCTCTTTCTCTCACCCCCTCTCTTTCTCTCACCCCCTCTCTTTCTCTCGCCCCCCTCTCTTTCTCTCGCCCCCCCTCTTTCTCTCGCCCCCCCTCTCTTGCTCTCACCCCCCTCTCTTGCTCTCACCCCCCTCTCTTGCTCTCACCCCCCTCTCTTTCTCTATCACCCCTCTCTCTTTCTCTCTCACCCCTCTCTCTTTCTCTCTCACCCCCCTCTCTTTCTCTCTCACCCCCCTCACTTTCTCTCTCACCCCTCACTTTCTCACCCCTCTCTTTCTCTCACACCTCCTCTCTTCCTCTCACACCCCCTCTCTTGCTCTCACCCCTCTCTTCTCTCTTACCCCCTTCTCTCTCATCCTGGAGGTGGAACTCCAACAGGAAGAGGTGGAGACTAAAAGGGGTGTGGTTTTTAGATGAAGGGGTGGATCTTAAACATGAAGGGGTGGGACAAGTTTAGATGGGGGGGGGGGGGGGGGGCGCCCGGTTTTAGTCTTGCCTAGGGCAGCACAAAACCAAAATACACCACTGCACGTGTCCACTTACCGTGTCCCAATAGGCCAACTGCCTCTCGCTCATTCTGCTGAATCCAGTGGTCAGGATCTTATCATCGGACACAAAGATGGCACGGACCGGTCTGCTGCCCTCATGGGGCTTATCCTTCTCCTGTAGAGACAAACACAATATGGGGATATGAGGCTATTCTAGGTAAAACTCGCTCACTCACATCACAGAACTTTGCTATAGTACTCTTCTCAAGAGCCCTCAGCCCTGATGCAAGCAGTGGGAGGAGTTATGCAAATGTAAAAATGTCTTGATGGGTGGGTGTCAGTCTGGTGATGTGGGGGTTCATAGGCAGGCTGCATTTACAGGTTACGTCCACATGTGTCTCCAGAATTCCAAGAACTGAAATCTAATGAATGAAAGGGGCCTGGGAAAATCAGGCTGGGAAGGAAAGAGCTAGTTGATGCTGGACGTCCTCCAGCCAGGAAATGAGGCGGGTTCTTAGTTTTGGTTGTGGACAGCCCCTTTAAAAAAACTATTTATTTTCTTGTTTATAAAATATTGTGTATTTTCCTTTTGAGCCACTAGGGAGCGCTGTAGGCTCATGCCTTTCCCTGTTACCATAGCCGTTTTGTTGAATAAAAGGTTTATAGATTTCCATAGCTTAAAGCGGAACTTCAGTCATTTTCTCATCTTTCCATCTATTAAATCTTCTGCCCTTGTTGTTGTTTTAACTCTCATATCAAATATCCACTCCAGTTGTCAGGCGATGGTATCTGACCATGTGTGACACCGTTGAAAGGCTAACTAGTTTCGGGGGGAGATACCCCCTTCTTCAAACCTGAAAAAGGGCTATGTCACTCCAAAACACGTTAGCCTTACAGCTGTGTCACACATGGTCAGTGTATCACCAGCAAAAATGTTTATTGGATCTAAATGTCAATTACAAACATAGTAGGGAACAAGCGTATCAAATATCCACTCCAGCTGTCAGGCCATGGTTGAAAGGCTAACGTGTTTCGGGAGACATACCCCCTTCTTCAAACCTTAAAAAAAGGGGTATGTCACTCCAAAACACGTTAGCCTTACAGCTGTGTCACACATGATCAGATACCATCGCCTCATGGCTGGAGTTGATATTTGATACTCCTGTTCCCTACTATGTTTGTAATTGACATTTAGATCCAATAGACATTTTTGCTGGTAATGCACTAGGCCAGTGATGGAGAACCTTGGCACCCCAGATGTTTTGGAACTACATTTCCCATGATGCTTGTGCACACTGCTGTGTAAAGTATCAACTCCAGCTGTCAGGCGATGGTTTCTGACCGTGTGTGACACAGTTGAAAGGCTAACGTGTTTCGGGGGACAAAACCTGAAGAAAGGGGTATGTCCCCCCGAAACACGTTAGCCTTACAGCTGTGTCACACATGGTTAGTGCATCACCAGCAAAAATGTCTATTGGATCTAAATGTCATTTACAAACATAGTAGGGAACAAGCGTATCAAATATCCACTCCAGCTGTCAGGCGATGATATCTGACCATGTGTAACACAGTTGAAAGGCTAACGTGTTTCGGGGGACATAGCGCCTTCTTCAAACCCGAAGAAAGGGGTATGTCCCCCCGAAACACGTTCGCCTTACAGCTGTGTCACACATGGTCAGATACCATCGCCTGACAGCTGGAGTTGATATTTGATACGCTTATGCCCTACTATGTTTGTAATTGACATTTAGATCCAATAAAGATTTTTGCTGGTGATGCACTGACCATGTGTAACACAGCTGTAAGGCTAACGTGTTTCGGGGGGACAGACCCCTTTTTTCGGGTTTGAAGAAGGGGATATGTCCCCCCGAAACATGTTAGCCTTTCAACTGTGTCACACATGGTCAGAAACCATCGCCTGACAGCTGATTTTTAAAATGTAAAATCTAAGACACATCGGCAGAACATAGCCTTGTTGAAAGGCTAACGTGTTTCGGGGGACATACCTCCTTCTTCAAAACCGAAAAAGGGGTATGTCCCCTTTCTTCGGGTTTGAAGAAGGAGGTATGTCCCCCGAAACACGTTAGCCTTTCAACAAGGCTATGTTCTGCCGATGTGTCTTAGATTTTACATTTTAAAAATGCCATGAGGGTACCCTTATGTAAAACGACACCTGATTGGCTGCCTATGATGTCATCAGCACAATTTTTTTTTTGCAGACGTACCGCTACAATGGTTCCGGCTCTGGGCTCAATGACCCGAATCTTCTTGTCTTTACATGAGGTGCAGATGAGACTGCCGTCCTGGTTCCAGGCCACGCTGTATATGAGGTCCGTGTGCGTCTCATCTATGCAGATGACTGATTGCCCGCACCCTACGTCCCAGATCAAGATGACGTTGTCACATCCTGTTAGGAGAAGAGCAGAGATTTAAACAAATCGGTGTTGCTGGGATCGTTATAGATCGAACGGCCTTTCCTGGAGAACAGGATGCTCCAGTCTCCTTCTAGTCCTACCTCCAAACCCCAGGTATTGGTCACATGATCTCTACTGAAGGTGGAGACTTGGTCACATGATCTCTACTGAAGGGGAAGACTTGGTCACATGATCTCTGAACATAGGGCAAAATGTCTAGGCTACATAAACAGCACTGGAGGGAGCTAGGAGAAGCTTTTTCTCCAGAAAGTGATGAGAAGAGTTGATGCTGCTGTTGGGCTTATTAGGTTTGAAACTACTTAATCTAATATAGCTATTGTTGCCAGTGTGCCCATCAAATGCCGCCAGTTTGCCCCAGCAAATGCCGCCAGCGTGCTGCCAGTTTGCCCCATCAAATGCCGCCAGTGTGCTGCCAGTTTGCCCCATCAAATGCCGCCAGTGTGCTGCCAGTTTGCCCCATCAAATGCCGCCAGTGTGCTGCCAGTTTGCCCCATCAAATGCCGCCAGTGTGCTGCCAGTTTGCCCCATCAAATCCTGCCGGTGTGCTGCTAGTTTGCCCCATTAAATTCTGCCAGTTTGCCCCATCAAATGCCGCCAGTGTGCCCCATCAAATGCCGCCAGTGTGCCCCATCAAATGCCGCCAGTGTGCTGCCAGTTTGCCCCATCAAATTCCGCCAGTGTGCTACCAGTTTGCCCCATCAATTGCCGCCAGTGTGCTGCCAGTTTGCCCCATCAAATGCTGCCAGTGTGCTGCCAGTTTGCCCCATCAATTGCCGCCAGTGTGCTGCTAGCCATCAATTGCCGCCAGTGTGCTGCTAGTTTGCCCCATCAATTGCCACCAGTGTGCTGCTAGTATGCCCCATCAAATGCCGCCAGTGTGCTGCTAGTATGCCCCATCAAATGCCGCCAGTGTGCTGCTAGTTTGGCCCATCAATTGTCGCCAATATATTGCTAGTTTGCCCCATCAATTGCCGCCAGTGTGCTGCTAGTTTGCCCCATCCATTGCCGCCAGTGTGCTTCTAGTATGCCCCATCCAATGTCGCCAGTATATTGCTAGTTTGCCCCATCAATTGCCACCAGTGTGCTGCTAGTATGCCCCATCAAATGCCGCCAGTGTGCTGCTAGTTTGCCCCATCAATTGTCGCCAATATATTGCTAGTTTGCCCCATCAATTGCCGCCAGTGTGCTGCTAGTTTGCCCCATCCATTGCCGCCAGTGTGCTGCTAGTTTGCCCCATCCATTGCCGCCAGTGTGCTGCTAGTTTGCCCCATCCATTGCCGCCAGTGTGCTTCTAGTATGCCCCATCCAATGTCGCCAGTATATTGCTAGTTTGCCCCATCAATTGCCACCAGTGTGCTGCTAGTTTGCCCCATCAAATGGCAGTGTGGCCCCCCCGCCTGTCACTTACCCATCTCGGGTCAACGCTCTCCTCCAAGTCCTCAATGTCTTCTCCCATTATCTTCCGTCTTCTGCTATGACACAGTGATGCTGTGATTGGACGCCTGATAGGCGATCGCAGCATTTAATCGCCGCTTTTGTCCTCCAGGCCAGAAAGAGCAGCAGCTTGGGCCGGACGCGGACTGTGGGCCACCATTTAGTTATGCCCGGCATAGGATAATGATACTCTTATGCCTGCTAACAACTTGCCCCCTCTCACACTCCGCCCAGGGCACCCGTCCCTCCCGCCCACCTCTTGTACCGGCTCTGGTTCTTGGTCTTTACCTGCACTCAGCAATATATTCTGAGCGGTTGGGTGCCAGAGGACAATTCCCACCCGCTTTGTGTGCCCTTCCAAGGTGACGATGGGTTCTGTGAGTGAGCGGGTCAGACCTCCATCCGGGATCTCCCACACCTGGAAGACAGAAGGGGATATTGGTACCGGGGAACACACAAGATAAGGCGATGAATCAGTACAGTGACTACACTTTGCTGTTCCTCTATCTGAGTGCAGATAGACAATATCCTGCCCATAAACTGCCCCCTACCATCCCTGATTGGGGCCATTTAGTGGGCAATAAAGTGTGCTCCCAACCAAATGCTAAATATCCTTGCTAAAGGGATAACCATTACCCCGCCCCCCCAGAACGTGACCTCCCTGCCCCAGATCTTACCATGACGCTGCAGTCTTCTGAGCCGCTGGCAATGACATTGTCGTTGTGGGGGCACCAATCAATGTCCAGCACTGCAGCCGTGTGACCGCAGACCACGGGCTGTGACTTATCCAGACGACCGGTCTGCGGAGAGAAGACACAAGGGTGAAATTACAAATTATTATGATTATTTATATGGGAGGTCGACCGGAATTCATCTAAAAGTTGCGAGTGGTTCCCTGTGCAGTGAGCACCATTGTCAGGGCTGGACTGGGACAAAAATTTGGCCCTGGACTTCATCCAGACTGGCCCACTTTAATTCAATAAAATGCTGCCCACCCCCCGAAAAATCACGCCCACCAAAAGGCCCCTACATCCATTATTGTATATCATGAGAGGGTGAGAGAGAGGGGAATGAGAGAGAGAGGGAGGGTTGAGGGAAAGGGGGTGGGTGAGAGAGGGGCTAAACATAGCACCTGAAAAACGCCTCCGCTGAAGTCCCAGTGTGAAAGCCCGAGTGCTTTCACACTGGGGCACTGCCAGGGTGTTAAAAAAAGTCCAAGCAGCATCTTAGGGGCGGTGGAAAAGCAGTGTACAAACCACTCCTGCCCATTGAAATGAATGGCCACCGCTGCTGAAGCGCCTACAAAGCACTTTGGCAGCAGCGATACACAGGCGCATTTAACCTTGAATTTGGCTGCTAGCGGGGGTTAAAAGCGCCTGCTAGACGCCGAAAAGTGCAGCTAAAACTAGCAGTGTTTTACCATCAATGCCGGCCCCAGTGTGAAAGCAGCCTAAGAGTCAGGGAGTGATTGAGACAGAGGAGGAAGATAAAAGACAGAGGAGGGAGCTGAAAGACAAAGGGGGGAGCTGAGAGACAGAGGGGAAGCTGAGAGACAGAGGGGAAGCTGAGAGACAAAGGGGGAAGCTGAGAGACAGGGGGGAAGCTGAGAGACAGAGGGGGAAGCTGAGAGACAGAGGGGGAAGCTGAAAGACAGAAGGGAAGCTGAGAGACAGAGGGGAAGCTGAGAGACAGAGGGGGAAGCTGAAAGACAGAAGGGAAGCTGAGAGACAGAGGGGGAAGCTGAGAGACAGGGGGAAAGCTGAGAGACATAGGGGGAAGCTGAGAGACAGAGGGGGGAGCTGAGAGACAGAGGGGGGAGCTGAGAGACAGAGGGGGGAGCTGAGAGACAGAAGGGAAGCTGAGAGACAGAGGGGGAAGCTGAGAGACAGAGGGGGGAGCTGAGAGACAGAGGGGGAAGCTGAGAGACAGAGGGGGGAGCTGAGAGACAGAAGGGAAGCTGAGAGACAGAGGGGGAAGCTGAAAGACAGAGGGGAAGCTGAGAGACAGAGGGGGGAGCTGAGAGACAGAGGGGGGAGCTGAGAGACAGAGGGGGGAGCTGAGAGACAGAAGGGAAGCTGAGAGACAGAGGGGGAAGCTGAAAGACAGAGGGGAAGCTGAGAGACAGAGGGGGAAGCTGAGAGACAGAGGGGGGAGCTGAGAGACAGAGGGGAGAGCTGAGAGACAGAAGGGAAGCTGAGAGACAGAGGGGGAAGCTGAGAGACAGAAGGGAAGCTGAGAGACAGAGGGGGAAGCTGAGAGACAGAGGGGGAAGCTGAGAGACAGAGGGGGAGCTGAGAGACAGAGGGGGAAGCTGAGAGACAGAGGGGGAAGCTGAGAGACAGAGGGAGGAGCTGAGAGACAGAGGGGGGAGCTGAAAGACAGAGGGGAAGCTGAAAGACAGAGGGGAAGCTGAGAGACAGATGGGGAAGCTGAGAGACAGAGGGGGGAGCTGAGAGACAGAGGGGGGGGTCTGAGAGACAGAGGAGGGGGCTAAAAGAGGGGGAACTAAGAGACACAGGGTCTGAGAGACAGGGAGGGGGGGACTAAGAGACACGGGGACTGAGAGACAGAGGGGGGGACTGAGAGACAGGGGGGTCTCAGAGAGTCTCCATTTAAAAAATAAATAAATACATTTTTTAAACGGCCCACTGAGCCATCGGCCCACCGGAAAAATCCCTGTAGTCCCTATGGCCAGGCCATCCCTGTATCTTATGTTGTGACACCCGTTCCCCATCATTTCTTGCACTGATGACACTAATTCCCTATAATTTCTTGTCTTGGTGACACCTTTTCCCCCTCATTTTATGAAAACTGAACCCTTTGCTGGTCACAAACCAATTGTTTCAATTTCTATCATTTACTTATTTTTCCAGTCGTCTGTTCTTTGCTCACAACATCTTCACAATAAAGTTTCTCGTTTTAATTTTTTTTTTTTTTTATGAAACTGATCGATAGGGCAATTCTCATATGGTCACCACACAAAGAAAGATGGTTGGACGTGGACACATTACAGATGCCAATCGAAAGCGGACATTACGAGCGCACAACGCACATTACGATTGGATCAAACAGAACATCCGATCAGTAATCCTCTGATCTGACCACACCTGACCGGACATGCTTTAATCTCTAAGCAATAAACATTTTTCAGAAATCATTTCATAAAATAGGACCGGAAGGAAAAAAATCTAAGCTACTGCGCCCAATCAGATCGCTTGTTTCCTCTCGCCCAGTGCGGCTCAGAGATATTTGAATCTTGAGGCCTTGCTGCAGTATAGATCTTTCCTGGCAGTTGTGCAACACCCTATAGGGGAAGTGCGAGGGGCCGGGCCTGCGATAGAAGTGCGATGTTGTGACATGCGTGGTTCACGCTGGCCCCGCCCCCTCATTACAGAAGGTAACGCGGCAGAAAACTTACATCACCAAATAAGGACATGACTACAGTGTGGAGTCACACTTCCCTTATTACAGAAACACACCGAGATCTGCTGATAACAAAAGATATAGAGAAAAAAGCGCGCTGCGCCTGAAAAAAAGCGACCGAGTGTCATCTGTTACTAACTTTCACACATCTGAGCAGAATGTGACAAATCTGACTTGTATGACTTTGTTGTGCGACCCATTACATAAAATGAGTGAGAACGGGTGTCACCCAGACATACAGTATAATGAGGGTGTGCGGGTGTCACCAGGACATATAATGAGGGTGTACGGGCGTCACCAGGACATACAATGAGGTTGTACGGGCGTCACCAGGACATACAATGAGGGTGTGCGGGTGTCACTAGGACATATAATGAGGGTGTACGGGTGTCACTAGGACATATAATGAGGGTGTACGGGTGTCACCAGGACATACAATGAGGGTGTACAGGTGTCACTAGGACATATAATGAGGGTGTACGGGTGTCACCAGGACATACAATGAGGGTGTGCGGGTGTCACTAGGACATATAATGAGGTTGTACGGGTGTCACTAGGACATATAATGAGGTTGTACGGGCGTCACCAGGACATACAATGAGGGTGTACAGGTGTCACTAGGACATATAATGAGGGTGTACGGGTGTCACTAGGACATACAATGAGGGTGTACAGGTGTCACCAGGACATACAATGAGGGTGTACAGGTGTCACCAGGACATACAATGAGGGTGTACAGGTGTCACCAGGACATACAATGAGGGTGTACGGGTGTCACCAGGATATACAATGAGGGTGTACGGGTGTCACCAGGACATATAATGAGGTTGTACGGGTGTCACCAGGACATATAATGAGGTTGTACGGGCGTCACCAGGACATACAATGAGGGTGTGCGGGTGTCACTAGGACATATAATGAGGGTGTATGGGTGTCACTAGGACATATAATGAGGTTGTACGGGCGTCACCAGGACATACAATGAGGGTGTACGGGTGTCACCAGGACATACAATGAGGGTGTACGGGTGTCACCAGGACATATAATGAGGTTGTACGGGTGTCACCAGGACATATAATGAGGTTGTATGGGCGTCACCAGGACATACAATGAGGGTGTGCGGGTGTCACTAGGACATATAATGAGGTTGTACGGGCATCACCAGGACATACAATGAGGGTGTACGGGTGTCACCAGGACATACAATGAGGGTGTACGGGTGTCACCAGGACATACAATGAGGGTGTACGGGTGTCACCAGGACATACAATGAGGGTTGTACAGGTGTCACTAGGACTTATAATGAGACAAGGCAAGAAATGAGCAGGAACTGGTGTCACTGGAAATGAAATGAGGGGTGCAGGTGTCACCAGAAATGAGGGGGAATGGGTGTCACCAAGACAGGAAATGAGCAGGAACAGGTAACACCAGGACATGAAATGATGGTTTCAGGTGTCACCAGAAAAAAGAAATGAGGGGTCACAGGTGTCATCGGGAAAATAAATTAGCAAGTATAACTGTCACTAGACGTGCTATGAGGGGCAACGAGTGTCACAAGGACATGAAATGAGGGGTGCAGGTGTCACCGGGACAAGAAATGAGCAAGTACAACTGTCACTAGACGTGCTATGAGGGGCAACGAGTGTGACGAGGACATGAAATGAGGGGTGCAGGTGTCACCAGGACTAGAAATGAAGGGGAACGGCTGTCACCAGACATGAAATGATGAGTGCAGGTGTCACCAGACATGAAATAAGGGGGAACGGGTGTCACCGGACATGAAATGAGGGGGAACAGGTGTCACCAGGACTAGAAATGACGGGGTTCAGGTGTCACCAGGACTAGAAATGACGGGGAACAGGTGTCACCAGACATGAGATGAGGGGTGCAGGTGTCACCAGGACTAGAAATGACGGGGAACGGGTGTCATCAGAACAGGAAGATATAGTTGTTTATTCAATTTTGATACTTGAGGTTGCATTTTTGGGATTTTGGTGAAGAAAATAGGTCAAAATAAAGCAGTTCCCTTTGAAAGGTTAGAGTTCCCCCATAATACCAATGCATTATAAGGCTTGCCAGAGTTCCCCCATAATACCAATGCATTAGAAGGCTTGCTAGAGGTCCCTCATAGTGAATAATGCTTGTATGAAGATGTATCCATGAGCTTCTAGGATTAGTTACACAAAAGCTCAGAACCTTGCCAGTTTTATTATGTACTAGGCGAAGACCCAAAACATAGATAAGGTACTGTAGAAACCAGAAGTACTCGGGCACATAGAAGATTGCTATATTTTACACACTGTGTATAAGTGTGACGAATATTACTTGTATAACCTAATTACTTAAATATGATTGGCTGGGACAAGGGCGTTCCTTTATTGTATAATTATATTATGTACGCATGAGAAATAAAGCCTAGTCTTGACATGGCCTAGTCTTGACTTGCTGATGCATGAGAGAGTTCCATACATCCATATAGTCCTAAAAAACCCGGGTCTAGTTGAACCAGCAACCTTACACCCTTTATGTGTCCTCACTCCTCAAAGTAACCCCAAGTAAAGGTCTAGGCTGCTGGGCGTTGACTTCAAGAGGCTTTTGCATTCCCATATGTAACGGTATGGCCCGTGGGAACCAGAGACTTTTGAAGGGTGCGGGGTACTCCTATGCCAGCTTCACCAATGACTCTTATGTCTAGGGTCATCCTATGTCCGATAGGGGCATAGGATGACTGAGAAATGATATCATGAATTACATGAGATGGGACATTAATTATAATTCATGTATTGTAGGATATCTTGAAATATTACAAGTTGTTCGGAACTCAACAGGTTAATTGAAAGATGTTAATTCCCTCCAACTACCTGGCTGTAGTGATGGGGCTTGCTGTGATTGCATTCTGTTGTCTATTGTGCTAATTAAGTCTGCTCCTAAGATATTTCATTGTGTATGCTAATGACACTGTATTGTGTGAAAGTCTATTGATAATAGATGTGGAATGTGACTTGTCAGCTGTAGTAATTAACTCCTGTAGATTTGGTGTCAGAAAGTCTGACTTAAAATGGGTATTGAGTTACTTGTGTAATGTGGTGGGTGGAGTTGATTCATTGAAATAGAATGAAAACTAGTATGTTGGACTTTAAGGGCACACAATGTTCGAGTTAGAAAACTAGATAAATGTATTTAAAGGAATATCATAAAAGCAATTACAGACATAAGATCAGGACGAAATCAGATCGGTAACTGGTCCACATAGGCTATTACAATGATACAAAAATTCTACCATAAGAAAGTTCAAATACAAAGTGTAATTATAAAGTTAGCTTAGGTATTGTATAGCCAGGTGTTGTTCTAAAGTTTATGGAGTTGATTCATTGTTCACTTGGTTTCTAAACTGTATATAACAAGGCTGAGTTACCATTAAAGGATTCATTTGTTTTGGAACCAGAGAACAGAGCTGTGTGTCTCGTTTATTCTGGGGAATGGAATGGGTCGTGTCTGCTAGATTGTTGGAGTGTCGGATAAGCTGTCTTGGGTTGGTGGAATGGAAATCGTAAAAGGTGATAACCCCTGACCGTTACACCATACACGTCTACAGGAATACGAAACCCAATTTGAGGCAGGTCAGAAGCAGGTCAGAATCAGCTCAGAAGCAGGTGAAATGCAGCTCAGAAGCAGGTCAACTACAAATGAGATACACCTGTGAATGAATTCTGAAAAATCTTAGAGAAATCTCAAGCCAATGTCAGACTAATGCCGGCCACACAAGCACACAGCCCGATGACACAGACCCCCAAATATACCTACAGACCAATCCAGCTCTGCATTTGGCAAGATCTGCCAACTGAAAGACTGGCTTCACTTTAGAGGGTGTCTTGCTAAAAACAGGCAGCAATCTATGTTCTGGCCTCCAATGGCCATAGTAATCAACTAGAATAGATTTTTTTCCAGTCGATTGCCCACCTAGGGGATGTCAGCCATGGTTGGAGGCTTTTGCAGAAATACGAATGTCTCCTGATTGGCCTAAACTTGGCTTGTTCCTGAGGGCAGCTTGTCTCTAATATTCTCGATTTGACCTTGGCCAGTTCTCGACCACGGCTTGTCGCTGCCGATTGACAGCTTGACCTCGACTAGACCCTGACCACAGCTTGTCTCATTTAAATTCCTTGTTTGATGCCAACTAATTCCTGGCCTTGGCTTGTCTCTACTGATTCCCTGTTTGACCTTGTCTAGTTCCTGGCCTTGGCTTTTCTCTGTTGATTCCTGCTTTGGCCTTGTCTCGTTCCTGGCCTTGGCTTGTCTCTGCTGATTCCTGCTTTGACCTTGTCTAGACCTTTGTTTCACATCATGTCTCTGCTAATTCCCAGCTTGTCCTCGGCTAGACTCTGACCACAGCTTTTCTCTCTCTCCCGATTCCCAGTTTGACCCCGACTAATTCCTGACCACAGCTTGTCTGATTCTTTGCTGATTCTCGGCATTACCTTGGTTTGTTCCTGACCTTGGCTTGTCTCTGCTGAGTCCTAGTGGCGCCTATTACTGCCTATTAGTGCCACCTCACCGGTGCCACCTCATCAGTGCCGCCTTATCAGTGCTCGTCAGTGAAGGAGAAAACTGGAGGCTTTTGCAGAAATACGAACGTCTCTTGATTGGCCTAAACTTGGCTTGTTCCTGATGACAGCTTGTCTTTAAGATTCCCGGTTGGATCTTGGCCAGTTCACGACCACAGCTTTTCTCTGCCGATTCCCAACTTCACCTTGACTAGACCCTGACCACAGCTTGTCTCTTTTGATTCCCTGTTTGATCCCAACTAGTTCCAGACCTTGGCTTGTCTCTACTGATTCCCTGTTTGACCTTGTCTAGTTCCAGACCTTGGCTTGTCTCTACTGATTCCCTGTTTGACCTTGTCTAGTTCCAGACCTTGGCTTGTCTCTACTGATTCCCTGTTTGACCTTGTCTAGTTCCAGACCTTGGCTTGTCTCTACTGATTCCCTGTTTGACTTGGTCTAGTTCCTGACCTTGGCTTGTCCCTGCTGATATCTGCTTTGGCCTTGTCTAGACCTTTGTTCCACAACATCATGTCTCTGCTAGCTAATTCCCAGCTTGACCTCGGCTAGACTCTGACCACAGCTTTTCTCTCCTAATTCCCAGTTAGACCCAGACTAATTCCTGACCTTGACTCAGTCCTAGCGCTGCCTATCAGTGCCACCTCACCAGCACCATCTCATTGGTGAGCACCTCATCAGTGCCCATCCGTGCCACCTTATCAGTGCTTGTCAGTGACAGAGAAAACGTATTTACAACATTTTATAAAAGAAACAAAGAAAAAAGTTTTCTTTTCTTTAAAAAAAAAAATAGTATTGTGCAAAAAATAAAAACCCCAGCAGTGACCAAATGCCACCAAAAGAAAGCTCTATTAGTGGGAACACAATGATGTTTGGGTATGATTGTCATTCCAAGTGTGAGAGCGCTGAGAGCTGGAAATTGCCCTGGGCAGGAAGGGGGTAAAAGAGCCCGGTATTGTGGTTAAGCATAATTCTCCCCCAAAAATCTGCAGGTTGTCGGTTAGGTGTTGGAGGACTTAAAGGGTTAATCCTTTAATTGGCGGTCTGCTCTGCTCACATTGCATGTCGGTCATGGGATGAACTGGTTTCCCCGCAGCGATGTCACCCCCCCACCCCCCCACCCTTCGCACACACACACAGCGAGGGTGTCACGGGGACACACAGAGAGCATTGTGTGCCCATATCACAGCTCAGTATGACCCGGACTGCGCGTGTGTGTGTCTGCTCTCAGCGGTGCGCTAGGAAAGCAGCAATGATAATATGCCGTTTACAATAACGTCGGTCACACATGGTACAATTTTGTTTGTATAGTCAGATTTTTTTTTAAATAGTTGTTAAGGGGTTAAAGTGAAAATCTTTCATTAGGTTTGGATTGTCAGAAAAACGACGGAAATGTGTTCAGCTTAACTCATAACAGCCAATCACATCCCAGTATTCCACAGGCTGGTGTATGGCTGCCAGATTGGTTGCTGGAGTCACTCAACCTTCCTTTCTTTTCTTTTTTTTTACTTGGTGATCCTGCCAGTAACACACTTCCTGTCCTAGGGTGACATCACTTGCCATACTGTACCTATTGGAAGATCAGCCTTTTCAGTCTGGAATAGGAGGTGTTTGAACTACAGAACACCCCCACCTCCCTGCTAATCCCCATTACACGTAGGGAGGTGTTAGGTAGTTCAGAAGAAGGCTTAAAAAATTCTAGTTTAGCGGTAGGCAACCAGCTGTTGCAGAACTACAAGTCCCATCATGCCCCTGGGAGTAATTGTAACTGCCAGTTTTGCTATGCCTCATGGGAAATGTAGTTCCACAATAGCTGGAGGGCCCCAAGTTGCCTACCGCGGATCTCTTGCAATCAGGTGCACCTACCATTCAAGGACACCCCCCCCCCCCTTCCCAAAAATCAGCTTGTGCTGTAACCAATCACACCAGTGATTGGACACAAGAGGCAGGATTTATGATTTCTCCAATCACAAGCAGGGGGCGGGGACTGTGCTCCTCCAGGCATTCCCGGCCAGGACAAGTACTGTCAGTGAGTAAAGCGGTGATGTGGCGGCCTTTTTTGGGGGCATCAGATTGGCCCGGGTAGGGGGGGGGGGCTGTGTCAGGTTCATTCCGGTATTGTCCTGAAATGAATTGCCCGGGACAGACCTGCAAAATGTGCGACTGTCCCGGGCAATAAGGTCACCCTAGGTGCACCAGAAGTTACAAGCACACAGGATTTCTGACAGGATCAACAGATATTATTTATTACAGGTACCTATATAGCGCCATCAATACACATCTATATTGTACATTCACATCTGTCCCTGCCCATAAGGAGCTTACAATCGAAGGTCCCTAACTCACATTCATATACTAGGGCCAATTTAGACAGGGGCCAATCAACCTCCCAGCATGTCTTTGTAGTGTTGGAGGAAACCAGAGTACCCGAAGGAAACCCTCTCAGTCACAGGGAGAACATGCAAACTCCAGGTAGGTCTTGCCATAGTTGGGATTTAAACCAACATCAGGATACCTATCAGAATACCCTTACATCAGTGTCCTCCGTTACACCATGGGTCCCATCAGAGTCCCCCCTTACATCAGAGTCCCCCCTTACATCAGAGTCCCCCCTTACATCAGAGTCCCCCCTTACATCATGTACCCCATCAGAGTCCACAGATACATCAGAGTCTCCCCTTAAAGCAGAGTCTTACCCCTTGCATTATGGTCCCTGTAACGGAAGGGCCCGTGGGACCCAGAAGCTCTTAGAAAGTATGAGATACTCCTGAGTCATCAGCTGTAGTTAATTAGCTCATGTAAATTAGGTCAAGAGTCCACAGATACATCAGAGTCTCCCCTTAAAGCAGAGTCTTACCCCTTGCATTATGGTCCCTGTAACGGAAGGGCCCGTGGGACCCAGAAGCTCTTAGAAAGTATGAGATACTCCTGAGTCATCAGCTGTAGTTGATTAGCTCATGTAAATTAGGCCAGGAGCCGGAGTCAGGATGTCTACTAAAAGATGTGTATTGGGGCTCATTAGGTAAGCATTGTATGATGTTGTGGGTGGAGTTGGGTCATTGTTCATTTGGTTACTGCAGTATCCTAACTGTAAATAAGAGCTGTATTTATTAATAAAGGGGCTATTCCTGTTGAACCTCAAACAGAGCTGTGTGTCTCGTTATTGGGGTTCCTTTGCCTGACTGTGGAGTGTCGGTAGCTGCCTTGTGTTCGGGAATTGAATATCCTAAACGGCGTTAACCTGTCCCACTTGGGGTGCCGTTACAGTCCCTATCAGAATTTTCCTATCTATTAAAATCTGGTAGCGGACGGCATGGAGAGGGGGTGTGCCAGGTGTGCCTGGGCTCACCCTAACCACTACATGTGGTGCCGATTCCCCCTATGCCCGGGTTTCTCCCCATGTTGCCCCGCAGTGCTACTGGCTTCCCTCCTCCCCCCTGGTAGCTGTGGGTGATGTTTCAGGATAGAGAGCAAGGGAAGGAGCTAAAAAATATGTAATTTACAGGCCCCTTCCTTTTCTAAATAAACACAGTGAACACACTCGCTTACTGTGTTTGTTCATAACGGAAGCATAGCAAACTATGTTTACTATGCTTAAGTTTGTGAATGAACAGGAGGCCGCTCAGCACAGAGCATTTCTCATTCATTCCCTGTAGCTGCAGAGAAAGACAGGTGTGTTTGAGCTTTGGGGTGCACACCCTAATGTAATAGCCTGCCCACACCTATGAGTGGACAGTAGTTTGGACCCATAGCCCAGAGTCTCTCGCCGCAGGGTCCTTGCCTAACCAGCGGGTCGTGGCTGCGGTAGGCGAGCTGCAATAGAGAGGCGAGAAGCGAGCGGGTGGATGAGCAGAGATGACATCATCTATCTCTGCCCCCACAGCCGGGCCTCTTCAATGTGGGAGTGAGGTGCGGCAGGGAACAGAGAGATGACGTCATCTCTCACTACCCGCCACACATCAGTGGTCTTCCTCCCTCACAGCATGGGCATCTTCAGTGTTGGAGGTGCGGCAGGAGATTTCATCTTCTCTCACTGCCCGCCCCACATCACCGCTCTCCTGCGCTCACTAAATGGACCAGTGCTACCAGCCTGCCACCAATGTAGCGATAATGCACATTTGGTGGCACTGGCTGGCATGGCAAGTGACAATCCACATCAGTTGGCAAGTGACAACCCACATCTGGTGTCAGGCAACGTGGCAAGTGACAACCCACAACTGGTGCCAGGCGACATGGGAAGTGACAACCCACAACTGGTGGCAGGTGACGTGGGAAGAGACAACCCACATCTGGTGGCAGGTGACCTGGGAAGTGCCAACCCACAACTGGTGCCAGGCGACGTGGCAAGTGACAGTCCACATCTGGTGGCAGGTGATGTGGGAAGTGACAACCCACATCTGGTGGCAGGTAACGTGGGAAGTGACAACCCACATCTGGTGGCAGGTGACGTGGGAAGTGACAACCCACAACTTGTGCCAGGCGACATGGGAAGTGACAACCCACATCTGGTGGCAGGTGACCTGGGAAGTGCCAACCCACATCTGGTGTCAGGCGACGTGGCAAGTGACAACCCACATCTGGTGGTAGGTGACGTGGGAAGTGACAACCCACATCTGGTGGCAGGTGACGTGGGAAGTGACAACCCACAACTTGTGCCAGGCGACATGGGAAGTGACAACCCACATCTGGTGGCAGGTGACGTGGCAAGTGACAGTCCACATCTGGTGGCAGGCGACGTGGGAAGTGACAACCCACATCTGGTGGCAGGTGACCTGGCAAGTGACAACCCACGTCTGGTGGCAGGTGACCTGGCAAGTGACAACCCACGTCTGGCGGCAGGTGATGTGGGAAGTGACAACCCACATCTGGTGCCAGGCGACTTGGGAAGTGACAGTCCACATCTGATGCCAGGCGATGTGGGAAGTGACAGTCCACATCTGGTGGCAGGTGACGTGGCAAGTGACAATCTGCAAATGGTGGCAAGCCTGCAAAAAGTTTTTTGACGGATACTATGGGCTCTAGCCCCAGATCTTTTGCAGACATAGCAACGCCCCTGCCAGAACCAATCACCTTTCAGCAACTGAGAGCAGTCAGAAAGATGAATTCTGATTGGATTGTTACAGATCGCAGCCCTCTGCATACTCAGCGGAGAAGATACACCCGAGTGTATATCCGGTCTGAGAACTCTTCATTTATGTACATATATGTCTATAACGCGTGCAGAATAATTGTTTCACCTGCTCTGCCGGCCCACATCCTGCCCCCGACCACAGCTTCCTGACACACAGGACGTGATCAGACGTTTGTGAACCGCGCTAAGGGAACATTATCGTGAAGATACAAATTCCCCTGATAGAAAAGACTCATTCACTATAGGATTGGAGGGGATGAATGAAGAGATTTGTCAAATTGGTCAACATCGTTCTCCCCGAATCTCATCTGATTGGTGGAATGTGTGCACACCGATATGTCTGATCTGCAGATAGACGGAATCTAGGCAATGGTGATTGATAAACCTGTTATTTGTTATATTCAGGGAAGGGTGCTGTCGGTCCGGACCGGGGGTCAGGGTCCGTTGAAAAGCCTGTGGAGATAGTGCCCCTGGAGTGGCAGTCCAGGGGTGCCATACATTGCACTGAGTGTTGAGGGGCACTCAACGTGTGGCACCTTAGGTCACTGATCTCAACATACACCTTTTTAGCACCTGCCTCTAGGGCCGAGCCTTTTGGCTAGGACCAGAGGAATTTTTGTTCCTGGCCGGAGGGCCGGCCATTGTATTGCACAATGGCCACTTTCCACTCACCATTCCCACCTTCCTTTTCCCCCACTTTCCTTTTTATTTTACCCCCTGTCTGTCTTGTTTTGTCACTTTTTTTGTTGCACTTTTGTGTGGCGAGTAGGGTGCTGGTCCTCGGGCCTGACTCTGAAAGTCTTGGGAGTAGGTGGACATGGCCTTCTGGCTTAGTTCACCTGCTCTCATGGGGTCTCCCTTCGGGGGAGCCTCACTGAGGAGGGTTCTGTTTCGGCAGTCCCTCCGAGGATGTTAGGCCATGTGGTTTCGGCTGCATGGGCCTTAGTGGGGTCCTAGTGGTTTCGGCTGCTTGGACTCCAATACTCTTTTCCCTGCCTGGAGCCTAACGCCCCGGGGGATCAGAGCTGGGTCCTCTTAGGAGGACCAATTGACGATGGCACCCATCGCAGTTTTTTGTGTTTCACTCTTTATGTGTGTGCACATTTTTTCCTGCACCGGGTGAAGTTTTTGGGTTGTGTTTTGCACGCCACAGGCTTTTCAAAAGAAAAAAAAATTTGTTATATTCAGTGGCGGCTGGTGTTTTTTTTGGAGGGGGAGACAACCCATACCACCCCAGAGTCTGCCGGCCGGTTTGGCACTTACCCCATTTAGGCGGGTAACATTTAGGGGTCAATTCACAAAGCTTTATTTTCAGATTGCGGTTGTTATTTTAACGATTTTGCAAGTTATTGAAGCTAGTTCAATTCACTAAACGATTTAACGCTCTGAAAAATCATCAAATAACGTTTCCCTACACAGAAACGATATTTTAAGGTGTGGATCCTTATTAAAGAGTCAAATCGTTATTTTAAAGATTCAAATCGTTATTTTAAAGATTCAAATCATTAAATATGTACAGAAGGGGGGGCGTGGTCTGACCATGGAGGAGTGAGGACGCTCTGTGCCTGAGCTCCGTCCAGTCCGCAGCTTGATCAGCAGCCACAGGGGTGATTTCTCCCCGTTTTTTCTCCAGGGCATGTCCTACAGACGGCGGGCATCGTCACAGCCCAAGACCGCACACTTGCAGGGCCAGGGATCGCTGGATTCCTTCCTCGCCGACACCCCCCGCCAGCGGAGGGGGAGATCCAAGATGGCGGCGGCCGCACAGCAGCACCACGAGGCTCAGCCTGAGCCGACAGCACTGTCTCCTATCCCATCTCCTAGTGTGGTGAGTGACTCCATCCCCCCTGCCTCCCCCCGCTCCACTTCATCACAGGATCGGGATGCAGGGTTAGCTGAACTTGCAGGCGATAGGGACATCAGGCAGCACCTATGGTCTCTCCCCACTAAGGAGGACCTGGAGCGTTTTACCAGCAGGATTGAAAGAGCTTTTAAGCAGGACATTGAACAATTGAAAACAGACACTACTGAGTTGGGACACAGAGTAGAGACCTTAGAGCAGAAGTTTGATGACACTGTGCCTGCCATCTCTCAGCTCAGGGACCAGTCCACTGCCCACGGCCATCAAATTGAGGCCCTCCTATGCCAATTGGATGACATGGAGAACCGCAGCAGGCGAGCGAACATTCGCATACGCGGACTACCCGAAGCCACTGGGCCCAAGGACATCATACCTACGCTGCAGGGGGTGTTCCGTGATATCCTGAACCTACCATCCTCAGCCCCGATTGAGATAGACAGGGCCCACAGGGCACTCCGGCCCCCGTCTGATGACCCAGAGAACCCCAGGGATATCATCTGCAGGCTCCACAAATATACGCTGAAAGAACGCATCATGCAAAAAATGCGCAACAGACCGGTCTTTGACTTTGATGGAGCCCATCTGTCCTTCTACCAGGACCTCTCCAAACGCACCTTAATGCAGCGACGGGCCTTGCGCCCACTCCTAGCTGAAATCCAAGCTGCGGGCCTCACGTACCGCTGGGGCTTTCCCTTTAGCCTCCAGGCATCCAAAAATGGCAGATGGGCTGTGTTGCGCACCAAAGATGACCTTCCCCGTTTCCTACACACCCTGGAACTTAATCAGGTTGACTTCCCAGATTGGCGCAATGTTCCTGATATTCCGCTTCCCCAACTTCCTCAACCGTGGATCCCGGCGACTGGAGGACGTCGATCCCGTGGCCGCAAACGACAGACCGAGGACCCTGCTCTGGGCTCCTCCGCTACTAGAGACTGACCGTATAGCGAATGCCCCCATCTACAGCCCCATGTCGGGACTAATCCCACCCTCTTCTCTTTGATGGCTCCCTGACCTGGGTACGGGAGCTCATGGACGCAATGCTGCAGTTGCTGACCCACACCATGCTTGACACTAAGCCCTGGACCCCTGGGGTGCTCCCCAGGGATTTATTTACACATGCGGCTCCGTGTGGGACTGGAGGATCTTGCATGCTACCCAGCGTTTGGATGCCACATGTCTTTATTTTTTCTTGAAGTTGGGGAGTGTTGGTTCTGGACTGGGTTGGCTGTTTTTTTTTTTGTTTTTTTTGTTGTTTGTTCTATTTTGTTTGTTTTTTTACCACTTCCTAGGGGTGCATGTTTACGTACTCCTTATTCACCACCCTGTATGTTTGCATTCATGGACTGGACGGGGCGCCTGGCCCCGCGTACCCTTGGTGGTTGCCCACGACCCCACTTAGGCCCCACCTAACTAGGTGATTGTCCCTTGCGGGACAACAAGTTCAAGCCCAGGGTTTTTTTTTTTTTTTTTTTTTTTTTTTGGGGTTCGTTACCCCCCCCCCGGGCGGACTTTGTAGTGCACTACTGTATGGTGCGCCAGACCTCCTAGCTAAGGTCTGGCCATTATCTTTCTTTTGTGCCTTATCCCCCCCTCCTTCTCTTCTGATCCTCCCTTTCCCCTCCCTTCCCCACCCGCCCCCCCCCCCCCACCCCTCCCCCACCCCTCCCCTTTTCTTTTCTGCTTTCCTGTATTTCTGTCGGTGTCCCCTTTGCTATCTCTGGTAGCTAACTAATTGTTTTCTCAGCCCTCAGGTTGTGTTCTTACCCACTACCGCCCACGAGAGACTCACTGAGGAGTACAGACGGACCAATTCTCACCGGCTTCAGGTATGACATCGCTAAAAGTACTGTCTTATAATGTTAGGGGGCTCTGCTCTCCACACAAGCGCAACAAACTATGGCTCGAGCTGAAGCGCCTGGGGGCCCAAGTAGTTTTCCTCCAGGAAACTCACTTCAGGCAACAGTCCCTCCCTAAGATTCCCACGCATCTTTATACCCAATGGTTCTTTAGCAACTCCCCGGTAGCTAAATCACGTGGTACAGCCATCGCTTTTCACAAATCCTGCCCGTTCCAACCTTCAGAAAGCCACGTAGACCCGCATGGACGCTTTGTCTTCGTGAAGGGGGTCTTGGCCAAGACAAAACTTACATTTGCGACTCTCTATGCACCCAACACCCATCAACTCTCCTTCATAGACTCAGTGTTGGACAAGCTGACCGATTTCAGGGAAGGCCTTCTAATCCTTGGAGGTGACTTTAATGTCAGTCCCGACCCACTCCTAGACACATCCCGTGGCCGCCCGACACACTCCCAGGCCTTCCTTAAGCATTTTCAGAAATCGCTGCACAATAGTTTCCTGGTCGACGCGTGGAGAGCTCTGCACGCGTTGGACAGGGATTATAGCTACTATTCAGGGGTGCATGACGTCTATACGCGCATAGACCTCATGTGTGTAGATCATGACACTCTGGAACTGCTGCAGTCAGCGGAAATAGGGAATATCACCATGTCTGACCATGCCCCTGTTTTCGCTACGATCAGGGTTCCCGATGGGTCCCCAAGGGCATGGTCTTGGAGACTCAACGAGAGTCTCCTGGATGATGACTCAGTGGTGGCTAAGGTTTCAGAAACTATAACCCACTTTTTTGCAGAGAATGTGTCTGAGGAATTGCCAGAGGGAGTTGTGTGGGAGAGTCATAAAGCGGTTCTCCGGGGCGAACTGATCTCCCTGGGTTCTAGACTCAAGAAGGAGAGACAGTTAGACTTTCAGAGAGTGCTGTCAGCTCTACAACAAGAAGAACTTAGACATAAACGCCAGGGGGACGCTGAGGCCCGCAACCGACTGACTGAACTGAGGGAGCTGCTCTCACGCCTACTTGACCGCCGCGCCCATAGGCAACTACGTTATCTCTCCCATAAATTTTACGAACACGGGAATAAGTGCGGCAGAATGCTGTCTAGAGCACTACGAAAGCGTCGAATAACTTCTCACGTGCACTCCCTTAGATCCCCCAGTGGTACGGCAATCCTGCACTCTTCTGGAATTGCTTCTGTATTCCGAAATTACTATGCAGATTTATACCACTTGGACAAAGATATTCCCCACGTGGAACGGGCAGCTAAACTGCGCGCAATTGGCGACTACCTTGCATCGGCCGGGCTCCCGTCTCTGACGCCAGAGCAACGACTGGACCTTGAGTCACCCATTTCCCCTCAGGAGATTATTGGGACTGTGAAGGCTCTGCCGAATGGAAAGAGCCCTGGCCCGGATGGATACACCAAGGCGTATTATGTTAAATTCCTTCCCCTACTCCAAAACCACTTGTGCAGGTATTTCAATTCCTTCGCTAAAGGCCACCCAATCCCGCCTGAAGCCTTGTTGGCCCATATCACGGTGCTCCCAAAGGAGGGCAAGGACCCCAACCTCCCGCAAAGCTATCGACCAATATCGTTGCTTAATGTCGACGTAAAAATTTTTGCAAAAATTATGGCGAACCGACTGAAACATATTATACCATCTATCATTCACCCTGATCAGACGGGATTTATATTGGGTAGAGAGGCCAGAGATAATTCCATCCGGGCCATGCAGCTCATTCAGTGGGCCCGCTCCCATCGTGACTCCACTCCTTACCTCATTCTGTCCACGGACGCCGAAAAGGCCTTCGACAGAATAGACTGGTCGTACCTCAGGGCGGTCCTAGAAACCCTGGGGTTGGGTCCTCGAATGCTCCAATGGATCATGGCCCTCTACACGTCCCCTAGCGCGAAGGTTAAGGTTAATGGCCATTTGTCCTCTGGTTTCCCCATACGGAATGGCACGAGGCAGGGGTGCCCCCTCTCTCCCCTACTGTTCGCCCTAGTTCTAGAGCCTCTTCTTAGAACGGTACGGGCAAGCAATGATATCAGGGGAGTGACGGTGGGATCTACGGAACACAAACTCTCAGCTTATGCTGACGACGTACTATTTCACCTGACTAACCCCCTTGTCTCACTGCCAAACCTTATGAGAGAACTTAACATTTTTGGACAAGTCTCAAACTTTAAGATTAACTACACCAAATCTGTGGTGCTGCCCATTACTATACCCGAACCACTGGCCGTCAACCTACAGAAAGCTTTCCCATTTCGTTGGGCCAAATCCTCTATTACCTATTTAGGAATCCAACTTACGGACCAGTTTGACACGCTATACACAGCTAATTTCCCCACTCTTCTAAGCACGGTGCGTAGAGACTTGCATAACTGGACCAAGACCTCTTTCACGTGGCTAGGCAAGGTTAACATACTTAAAATGAATGTCCTTCCTAGGGTGCTTTTCCTTCTACAGATGCTGCCTATCCCCCTCCCCAAAAACTTTTTCACACAGCTTCAAAGTCTAATGATTGATTTCATATGGCAGCATAAAAAACCTAGGCTGGCCGTGTCCCTATTGCAGAGACCTAGGGAGATGGGTGGCCTAGGCCTCCCAGACTTCCGCCGCTACTATCGAGCCATAACTCTTCAACATATCCTGAATTGGCGCCACCATACCAGCTCTAAAATGTGGGTCTCCCTCGAGAAAAGCCTGGCAGGCCGCAACCTATCGTACGCACCTTGGCTGCCCCGTGAATACAGGGGGCTCTCTCAGACAGCCTCCCCACTGACCACACATACCCTCCGTGTCTGGGACCGCATTAATGCTTTATTTGCCCTAGCACCCCCCGGCTCCCCGCTGGCGCCGTTGGGAGGTTTCCTGTGGTTCCCTCCTGGGGAACAGGTAGCCTTTTTTGGGTCCTGGGTCACGGATGGCAACTACGGCTGCGGTAAATTTTTGGATAGGGGTAAGCTGATACCCCTAGACGCCTTGAGGGACAGGCATGGTGCATTCCCAATGGACTGGTGGAGACACAAACAGCTCCAACACTTCATTGCGACTCATGGTGCCTCTCTAAGAGGGTTAGACACTCTTACTCCCCTTGAACGGCTGTTCGTAGAGGAGGAACCCACTCCTCATCTGATCTCGGAACTGTACCAGCTTCTGGGATCTGCTCCTGCTAACACCAAGCCGGCCTTTATACGGGAATGGGAGCGGGACTTAGGAGTCGAATTCTCAACGGAGCAGCGGACACACATGTATAGACTCGCACACTCCAGCTCCATTGATTCCAGGACGCAAGAAACTAATTATAAACTGCTAACCCGTTGGTACCGCGTACCTGCGGCACTATCACGTATTTACCCCTCAGTCTCAGACCGCTGCTGGCGGGGATGCGGCCAGAAGGGCACTCTCCTCTATATTTGGTGGGACTGCCCTGTGGTCAGACCATTCTGGCAAGAAGTTCACAAATACATTAAAGATGCCCTGCAGATTGACGTCCCGCTTTCCCCAACTCACTTTCTCCTGCACCTCCCTGCTCTCCCTCTGAGCCGCTACAAGAAAAGCGCACTTCCCCATCTCTTGAACGCCGCTAAACGGCTTATACCTCTCTACTGGAAACGCCCGCAGATTCCTACGACCACAGAGTGGCTGAAGAGGGTGGATGACATTAGAGAGGCGGAGGAGTGGGTGGCGAGGTGCAAGGACAGGAGTGACCGCTTTGACGGGATCTGGGCACAGTGGCGGACCTTTACTGCCAACCCGGACCCTGTGCCATCTAGCCTGGATGTTGCGCTGCTGGAGTTGGCAGAGCCCTCACTGAAGCTGAGGAGACGTGCTGGTAGTGATGCTCATGACTGATGGTGTCCTTTTTTACAATCCGCTCACAGATGAGTCCCTCTGTCTCTCCCCCTTCACGGCCTATATGGCCAATATTGGAGGCCTATCCTATGTGTTTTTTCTGTTTTTTTTTTGCGACCTGTTCTTTCTGTTTTGTTTCCTTTTAGTTAACTGAGTCTTGTTCAAAACCCCTTGGTAGAGAACTCTTGAAATCCGGTGCCCCGGTGGGGCCTGCGCCTGGGCGGGCCGCGGGGGGGTCCGGGGGTTTCCCCCCTGTATGGAGGTATGACGGAGGTCTGATGGCCCCCCTCCTGGGGGGGGGACCTGTCGGGGTCCCCCTGGCTTGGGGGCGGAGGTATGCCCTACCGTCTTTGTTGAGTGCCCTAGGGAGGCGCGGGCCCCACGTTGAGGTCACCGACATGACATTGCAATGGAATGTGTTTCTCCCCCCCCCCCCAAACTCCCCATTCCCTTTCCCCTGCCTCCCCAGTTATGCTGGGGATTTTTGTTGTACTTCTACTCCAATGATGTGATTTTTCATGTTTTACTGTAAAATATAAAAATTTAAATAAAGATTATATAAAAAAAAAAAAATATGTACAGAAGTGCAATTCACAAAGATTTTTTGGACAGTTATCGATCGTTAAGCAATCGTTAAATTAACACCTCCCTCAGGGTGGCGTTATGACATTTCCCAGGCGATATTTTGTTGTTAGAGGAAGCTTTTGGGGATTTTTGTAGTGTAGTGTAGTGTTGGGCAAGATAGAACCATGCTCTATTTGAACTTAAAATTATCCAGAGGTGAAGAAGAACACGTTAGAATGTTGTTCAGATTTATAAATGTGTATTCCGTTCACATACTATTTTGGATGACTTTTCTGAAACCCAGGTGATAGCTAAATTCCGATTATGTAAAAGAAGGGGGTGTTGTCTGCGCTGAAAGTGAACAGGGGGGGAGGAGGGGGGGGTGTGGGTGATAGGGGTGAATGGATGGGACGGGTGGCTGGATGGGTGGATGCAGGTGGGTTTAGGACAACATGATAACCAACATAATCGAAACAATGATGTGAATGAATAAACACATAAGGGTGATAACCAATAAATACAAAAATTATTACAATAATTATTACAATAAGGAAAAACCCAACACACTAGCCAGTGTAATGTGAAACCAGTGAAAAACAATCCTAAATCCAAACTATAAGACCAGAGAAAATTCCATGAGGAAATGCCTCTGGATGGAAAAAATATGAAATAAATAAAGTCTCTAGTGAAAAAACCCAAGAGTCCAGATAAGTCCAAATTGAAATGGTGGTGCCAGGAAAGGTGACAGCAGAAAGCACCTCAGGTGGTCCCCAGCTCCTCACCTCAAGGCTATAGCTCGGATAGCCTGCAACAGCACCTCCCGGTGGAGGACAGTGATCCCTCGGCAGGGCAAGCAGCAGAGGCACTCCTCAGCGGTAAAGGTAAAGCAAAAAAGAAGAAAGCGAGTGAGTGACAATAAAAGACGTCTGGTAGGCAACTAGTGTCACTCGTACATCCACTCACCCCGGGGTGATGGATGATGGGCCTATCTCCCACGAACAGCGAGTTCGTACTTCTAATGGCAGATATCCTCTTCTAAGCTGGCCAGATGGTCACTCACAACAAGGGATCTCTCAGATGGCATACATGATAAAAGAAACAGACCATAGCGCAATCCCGCAAGGTAAAAAACACATTTAATAAAAAAATAAAACTCACATTTAAAACGATCCAAAAGGCACAAAACAAACAGACGTCAGGAACACACTGCGTCAGGCGTGTGGACTCTGTGGCTCCTAGGATCCCTACGCGTCTCGTCACACCTCGTGACTTCCTTAGGGGATAATGCTGGTGAGACTTCCTAATCTTAAATACACTGCTCAGTTGTCTGCTTTCCTGGACGCATAGCGGCCATTTTCCCCGTAGCCCGCACTCGTGATTGGATGGTAAGTATGCTAAAATGATCGCCGTCTTACCTGTGACACTTCCTATTAGCAAGTAGGAGTGGCTCCAGGGATGGACATGGGGTGATGAAAGGGGCAGATCAGTGTCTGGTGTAGTGACACCCGAATGGTATACCAATACACTATCTGGATGTCTGCTGTACTGGACGCATGGCGGCCATTTTCCCGTAGCCTATGTTGATAATGGAATGTAAGATTAGCATCCTATAGTGGTGGCCATTTTGCCTGGGACACTTCCTATTTGTGGGTAGGAGTGGTTACAGAGCGGGGCATGCTGGTAATGGAATGGGAGGCGGAGTGGGCAGATAGAATATACCTCCCATTTGTTACCAACAAAGTATACCAATACACTGTCTGGATGTCTGCTGTACTGGACACATGGCGGCCATTTTCCCGTAGCCTATGTTGATAATGGAATGTAAGTTTAGCATACTATAGTGGTGGCCATTTTGCCTGGGACACTTCCTATTTGTGGGTAGGAGTGGTTACAGAGCGGGGCATGCTAGTAATGGAATGGGAGGCGGAGTGGGCAGATAGAATATACCTCCCATTTGATACCAACAAAGTATACCAATACACTGTCTGGATGTCTGCTGTACTGGACGCATGGCGGCCATTTTTCCGTAGCCTATGTTGATAATGGAATGTAAGATTAGCATACTATAGTGGTGGCCATTTTGCCTGGGACACTTCCTATTAGTGGGTAGGAGTGGTTACAGAGCGGGGCCTGCTAGTAATGGAATGGGAGGCGGAGTGGGCAGATAGAATATACCTCCCATTTGATACCAACAAAGTAACATGGCCCAATAACCCGTTTCCAAACAGAGATGTGGCGAAATGTTAGAATTAAAAATGTAAAATATAAAGGGAGAATGAATAATAATAATTTCCCTATTCCTAAAATTGAGGGTAAAGGTATATAGAAGTATAAACGGATGTATAAACGGATGGAGGGCCATATATATAACCCCACTGCCCAGCAGATAGGGCAGAGAGAAAACATGGATTAAAGGGTTTCCCTGATAGCATCCTCTGAAGATAGCTAGGCTCTAGCAAGAGCTGCAGAGACAACACACATGACACATATAGGGCGATTTTGCTATACAACGACCTGATTGGTATAGATATATGCATGAGACTCCAAATGTATACAAATAAATACATATAATGCGCACACATAATGAATAAAATGAACAAACCTAGATCTAGCGTATAGGAAAGGGGGGGGGGGGAGGGGAAGGCTGATCCTAGACAAGACAACGCTCTTAGAAGTCATTAAGAAAACAATTCAGATCGAAATCAATATTGAGTCCTCTTGGGGCAAAAGTATCCATAGAGAAGATAAACTTGGATTCTAGTTGGCTAAGCGACCTGACTTTATGACCCCCCCCGCCAGGGTCTATTATAGGGTGCTATCCCCCAGAATTTGAGATGGGACGGGTCTTTGTTATGGACTGCCTCAAAGTGTCTAGAGACACTATGCTTGTCGAAACCTTTAATGATATTTTTGCACATGTTCTTTTACCCGTATCCTCAATAAGCGTTTGGTACGACCTACATACTGTAGGCCGCAGCTGCACTCTAGTACATATACTGCTCCCAAGGTATTACATCCAACAAAATCTTTAATCTCATACTCTGTTCCGTTGCTGTTGGATATGAATTTTGTTTTCTTTTCATTGGGGCGTTTTGTGCGTGTACAAGCGTAGCATCGCTTACAGGGGTAGAATCCTTTGCCGGTAAAAAACGTCAGCTGTTTCTTGGGCGGGTTGATGACTCCCTTTACCAGTTGGTCTCTAAGGGTAGGAGCCCTCTTGTAAATGAAATTGGGCTTCTCAGGCAGAATCGTTCCCAATTTGATATCGGTTTTTAGAATATGCCAATGGCGGGAGAATATTTTTTCTATTTTCTTATAATGGATGTTATAATCTAATATAACTGGGACTCCATCTATTTTACTGGTAGGTTTCTTCTTAGTGGCTAGAAGGTCTTTTCTTGGGATGTTGGTGACTTCCTGAATCTTCTCTTGGATGAACGTGTCATCGTAACCCTTTTGTGTAAACCTTTGGGAACGATTCTGCCTGAGAAGCCCAATTTCATTTACAAGAGGGCTCCTACCCTTAGAGACCAACTGGTAAAGGGAGTCATCAACCCGCCCAAGAAACAGCTGACGTTTTTTACCGGCAAAGGATTCTACCCCTGTAAGCGATGCTACGCTTGTACACGCACAAAACGCCCCAATGAAAAGAAAACAAAATTCATATCCAACAGCAACGGAACAGAGTATAATTAAAGATTTTGTTGGATGTAATACCTTGGGAGCAGTATATGTACTAGAGTGCAGCTGCGGCCTACAGTATGTAGGTCGTACCAAACGCTTATTGAGGATACGGGTAAAAGAACATGTGCAAAATATCATTAAAGGTTTCGACAAGCATAGTGTCTCTAGACACTTTGAGGCAGTCCATAACAAAGACCCGTCCATCTCAAATTCTGGGGATAGCACCCTATAATAGACCCTGGCGGGGGGGTCATAAAGTCAGGTCGCTTAGCCAACTAGAATCCAAGTTTATCTTCTCTATGGATACTTTTGCCCCAAGAGGACTCAATATTGATTTCGATCTGAATTGTTTTCTTAATGACTTCTAAGAGCGTTGTCTTGTCTAGGATCAGCCTTCCCCTCCCCCCCCCCCCTTTCCTATACGCTAGATCTAGGTTTGTTCATTTTATTCATTATGTGTGCGCATTATATGTATTTATTTGTATACATTTGGAGTCTCATGCATATATCTATACCAATCAGGTCGATTGTATAGCAAAATCGCCCTATATGTGTCATGTGTGTTTGTCTCTGCAGCTCTTGCTAGAGCCTAGCTATCTTCAGAGGATGCTATCAGGGAAACCCTTTAATCCATGTTTTCTCTCTGCCCTATCTGCTGGGCAGTGGGTTATATATATGGCCCTCCATCCGTTTATACATCCGTTTATACTTCTATATACCTTTACCCTCAAATTTAGGAATAGGAATTATTATTATTCATTCTCCCTTTATATTTTACATTTTTAATTCTAACATTTCGCCACATCTCTGTTTGGAAACGGGTTATTGGGCCATGTTACTTTGTTGGTATCAAATGGGAGGTATATTCTATCTGCCCACTCCGCCTCCCATTCCATTACTAGCAGCCCCGCTCTGTAACCACTCCTACCCACTAATAGGAAGTGTCCCAGGCAAAATGGCCACCACTATAGTATGCTAATCTTACATTCCATTATCAACATAGGCTACGGAAAAATGGCCGCCATGCGTCCAGTACAGCAGACATCCAGACAGTGTATTGGGTATACTTTGTTGGTATCAAATGGGAGGTATATTCTATCTGCCCACTCCGCCTCCCATTCCATTACTAGCATGCCCCGCTCTGTAACCACTCCTACCCACAAATAGGAAGTGTCCCAGGCAAAATGGCCACCACTATAGTATGCTAAACTTACATTCCATTATCAACATAGGCTACGGGAAAATGGCCGCCATGTGTCCAGTACAGCAGACATCCAGACAGTGTATTGGTATACTTTGTTGGTAACAAATGGGAGGTAAATTCTATCTGCCCACTCCGCCTCCCATTCCATTACCAGCATGCCCCGCTCTGTAACCACTCCTACCCACAAATAGGAAGTGTCCCAGGCAAAATGGCCACCACTATAGGATGCTAATCTTACATTCCATTATCAACATAGGCTACGGAAAATGGCCGCCATGCGTCCAGTACAGCAGACATCCAGATAGTGTATTGGTATACCATTCGGGTGTCACTACACCAGACACTGATCTGCCCCTTCATCACCCCATGTCCATCCCTGGAGCCACTCCTACTTGCTAATAGGAAGTGTCACAGGTAAGACGGCGATCATTTTAGCATACTTACCATCCAATCACGAGTGCGGCTACGGGAAAATGGCCGCTATGCGTCCAGGAAAGCAGACAACTGAGCAGTGTATTTAAGATTAGGAAGTCTCACCAGCATTATCCCCTAAGGAAGTCACGAGGTGTGACGAGACGCGTAGGGATCCTAGGAGCCACAGAGTCCACACGCCTGACGCAGTGTGTTCCTGACGTCTGTTGTTTTGTGCCTTTTGGATCGTTTTAAATGTGAGTTTTATTTTTTATTAAATGTGTTTTTTACCTTGCGGGATTGCGCTATGGTCTGTTTCTTTTATCATGTATGCCATCTGAGAGATCCCTTGTTGTGAGTGACCATCTGGCCAGCTTAGAAGAGGATATCTGCCATTAGAAGTACGAACTCGCTGTTCGTGGGATAGGCCCATCATCCATCACCCCGGGTGAGTGGATGTACGAGTGACACTAGTTGCCTACCAGACGTCTTTTAATGTCACTCACTCGCTTTCTTCTTTTTTGCTTTACCTTTACCGCTGAGGAGTGCCTCTGCTGCTTGCCCTGCCGAGGGATCACTGTCCTCCACCGGGAGGTGCTGTTGCAGGCTATCCGAGCTATAGCCTTGAGGTGAGGAGCTGGGACCACCTGAGGTGCTTTCTGCTGTCACCCTTTCCTGGCACCACCATTTCAATTTGGACTTATCTGGACTCTTGGGTTTTTTCACTAGAGACTTTATTTATTTCATATTTTTTTCCATCCAGAGGCATTTCTCATGGAATTTTCTCTGGTCTTATAGTTTGGATTTAGGATTGTTTTTCACTGGTTTCACATTACACTGCTAGTGTGTTGGGTTTTTCCTTATTGTAATAATTATTGTAATAATTTTTGTATTTATTGGTTATCACCCTTATGTGTTTATTCATTCACATCATTGTTTCGATTATGTTGGTTATCATGTTGTCCTAAACCCACCTGCATCCAGCCACCCGTCCCATCCATTCACCCCTATCACCCACACCCCCCCCTCCTCCCCCCCTGTTCACTTTCAGCGCAGACAACACCCCCTTCTTTTACATATACATTTTTCTCTCTGCCCAGGACAGAGTGTCAGGAGTCTGCTGCAGAATCCCCAGTCCACCTTCCAGCCCAATTCCACTCCCACCCATCCCCCTTGGTAGCGCAGGAGTCTTTCCATATATCCTAAATTCCGATTATCATCTCCCATGATTTATTCTCTGTATGAGGAAATACACATGGCTTTAGAAAAGCACACACTAGAAGTTTTGCACATCACATGCTCAATCTCCATGTGTATTGCTTGTGTCTCTCTCTCTCTCTGTATCTGCTCTTTTCCACATGCAGCTGTTCTCCTCCCCTTCTGCTCCCAGAATGCATCCCTCTAGCATTATTTAACGATCTTAAGAGTTATTTTAACGTCCCGAATCTTAATAATAACGTCTGAGTAGTTAGAATAACGTTTGGATAAAGAGTCAGTTGAAAACCATAACGACTGTGTTAAATAACGATTCTAGCTTTCGTGAATACCATGTTTGCTAGCGTTAAATAAGGAGTGCTAATTTAACACCTGAAGAAAACCAATAACGTTTCTCTTTGTGAATTGACCCCATAGTGGCTCCTTGTCCTCTCCCCCATCACGGCGGCTTCCAGCTTGCGGCTCCTCCTCTCCTCCCAGGCATCCAATAGGATTGCTTGCCCTTTCAGCCAATCAGTTGATGGGTCTCCAAACTCGCTTCCTGATTGGCCGGGAGGAGGAGCAGTGTAACAATTGCAAATATTCATTGGCTGTTGTAACACACCGTGGCGGGGCTCCTTTCGCATGTTCTGCTCCCCGAGCCCATCCTATTTTGAAGCCTATTAGAGCCTATGGCTCCAATCAGGTGCTTAAAAAAAAAAACACACCCCCCGCCATTGGAATTCATCTATCCAGGGGCCAGATGCACCCTTAATGGGTGGGCTGCCCCCGGTTATATTTCCCTTTTTGTGAAACTTTTGATGGACTGTTCCCTTGTGTTTGCACCACAACATCTTAACCACTTGCAGATTGACGTCGGCAAAGTGGTTTTCATATCCTGAGTGGACGTCATATGACGTCCTCAGGATATTGTGCCGCTGCACGCCCCCAGGGCCACGAATCGTGGTTGCAGGGTGTCAGTCTGACACGTGTCCAATCACGGCTGATCACGATGTAAACAGAAAAACCCAGTAAAAGGCTTTTCCTCACTAGTGTCTGTCAGACGTGAGTAAAAGAGAGCCGACCGGCTGCTCCTCTGACAGGGGGGGGGGGGGGTTTGTGCTGATCGATTATCAGCACAGCCCCCACGAGGATGCCAAAACTGGACCACCAGGGAGTGCCCCCTGGTGCTCAATAGAGCAAAAATAGACAAAATAATAAATGGGCAAGGACTGGCAACATGGGCACTGACTGAAATGATGCCACCCCTTAGTGTCCATCAGTGCCACCCAGTGTCCATCAGTGCCACCTCTTAGTGCCCATCTATGCCCAGTGCCCACCTATCAGTGCCCATCAGTGCCACCCATGGGTGCCCATCAGTGCCGCCAAAGAGTGCCCAGTGCCACCTATGAGTACCCATCAGTGCCGCCTATGAGTGCCCATCAGTGCAGTATACCAGCGCCGCCTATCAGTTCCCATCAGGGCCACCTATCGGTGCCCATTAGTGCCACCTCATCGGTGCCCATCAGTGCCGCCATATCAATGCCCATAATTGAAGAAGAAAACTTACTTATTTACAATAAAAAAAAGCGTAATTGTTTTCAAAACTTTCGTTTTTTTTTAGTTGTTGCATAAAAAATAAAAATTGCAGAGGTGATCAAATACCACCAAAAGAAAGCTCTATTTGTGGGAACAAAATGATAAAAATGTAATTTGGGTACAGTGTAGCACGACCGCTCAATTGTCATTCAAATTGCGACAGTGCTGAAAGCTAAAAATTGGACTGGGCAGGAAGGTGCGTAAGTGCCTGGTATGGAAGTGGTAATAAAGGTGGTTCCGGTTTGCACCTAAGCTAGTGTCATCTAGTTCTTGGGTGCAATCCCTAGCTATATACCTTGTTCCTGTGTTCCAACCGACGAGGAAGCAGCTCTCTGGCGGAGGAACCCAGTTGGAGTATTAGGAGTCCAACCCATGAGCTTTGCTCATTGTTTATGTTGGCACATGTGCATGCAGCTGATTGGCTTTAAGTGCAGCCCCTCCCACTCTGTTTGATGTGCTGGGAGCTAAGCTTTAAATACACACAGCAGCATGGAGGTCGAAACTAACTTCACTGACTTCATGCCATGACACCAGAGTCCTGAAAGTCAGAAACCACACACACCCAAAGTCAACAACAAAAACAGCCACCCAAATGCCCCCTCCAACCTACCTTAGATAGAGGCAAGACCAGGAAAGCTCCGCCCCCGCTGGCCTCTACCACAATGGCCAGGAACTTGGGGTTGACAGCGCAGAAGTTGGAGTCCCAGGTGTTTTGGGACACTCGGATGTCATCGTAGCACTGGTCGGCTTTCACTGGTTGGCCGAAGACATGGCGGAACTTGCTGGTGCGGACAACTTTCCGGCTCATGGCGAGGGCTGCGGACAGATGAAGATAAACAAGAAAAGTGAATTGGTGGAGGAGAAATGATCTAGAGCACATGTGTCAAACACAAGGGCCGCTGGTCAAATTCGGCCCTTCCCAGCTCTTCCCCTATTGTGATGCAAGGACGGTTGGGGGACCCTTGAATTCTGATGGTGGAGGGGGCTCCTTGCATCTGATGATGGCGGTTGCTCTGGACATCTAGTCTTACAGATACAACCGGCCCTTTGTGGATGACCATCAGGGCCGATCCTAGGGTCACAGACGCCTGGGTGCAGAAATATTTCTGCCGCCCCCCACAAGGGCATGGTCATCTTACTAACTCCTCTCCTTTACAAATGTTTCTATGGCTACAACTCAAACACAGAGATACTCCCCTAAGAAGTCTTCATTAGTGTCCTCCATCAGAGTCCCCACCAGCAGGCGTCCCCCATCAGAGCCCCCCCCAGCAGGTGTCCCCCATCAGATCCCCCCACACATCAGGTGTCCCCCATCAGAGCCCCCCCACATCAGGTGTGCCCCATCAGAGCCCCCCCACATCAGGTGTCCCCCATCAGAGCCCCCCACATCAGGTGTCCCCCATTAGAGCCCCCCCACAGCAGGTGTCCCCCCATCAGAGCCCCCCCACATCAGGTGTCCCCCATCAGAGCCCCCCACATCAGGTGTCCCCCATCAGAGCCCCCCACATCAGGTGTCCTCCATCAGAGTCCCCACCAGCAGGTGTCCCCCATCAGAGCCCCCCCAGCAGGTGTCCCCCATCAGATCCCCCCCCACATCAGGTGTGCCCCATCAGAGCCCCCCCACATCAGGTGTCCCCCATCAGAGCCCCCCACATCAGGTGTCCCCCATCAGAGCCCCCCCACAGCAGGTGTCCCCCATCAGAGCCCCCCCACAGCAGGTGTCCCCCATCAGAGCCCCCCCACATCAGGTGTCCCCCATCAGAGCCCCCCACATCAGGTGTCCCCCATCAGAGCCCCCCACATCAGGTGTCCCCCATCAGAGCCCCCCCATAGCAGATGTCCCCTACTTCAGGTGTCCACCATCGAAGCCCCCCCACAGCAGGTGTCCCCTATCAGAGCCCTCCACAGCAGATGTCCCCCCTCAGAACCCCCCCACAGCAGGTGTCCCTCATCAGAGCCCCCCTTCACAGCAGGTGTCCCCCATCAGAGCCCCCCCCCCACAGCAGGTGTCCCCATCAGAAGCCCACCCACATCAGTACTTGTCCAATAGATCCATGTAGCTCAGGTGCACTGGGAGCAGAAGCACATTACAGGGGGCGGGGCAAATGTGGCATCTTTGGTTACTTCGAGAGTGGCATTTGGAGAGCGGGATGATTGGCAGCAGCTCCGGCCAACCCAGAAGCCTCTCATCACACCGCCTATGGGAAAAGAGCCGACACACGCAGAGGGGGTGGGGCAGACAGGAGACTGCTCCATGCACACTGCACAGAATTAATTAGTGGAGCCTAGTGCTGGAACGTGTTACGGTACTAGGCTCCGCTGTGGTACCCAGCCCGGATTCCCAGAGACAGCGGGAGGTATGCGATCTTGTCAGTTGCCAGCGGAGAGAGCAAGTGGGATGGAGAACCACAGCACTCGCTACATGCGCTCTGCCTCTGGACACAGACAAGGAGGAGGGAGGGGAGCACTTTGGAGCTTCGGCGCCCCCACCTCTGCGGCTCCTGGGTGCGGAGCACCCCATGCACCCCGCCTAGGATCGGCCCTGGCGACCATAATGCTGAAGTGGCCCATGATGAAATCAAGTTTGACACCCCTGATCTAGAGGAAGCCAATAAAACTGTAATGCCTCACAGCTTCCAATCAGTTATGAACAATTAGAAGTGGAGGATGAGTTGTGACCCAGAGAAAAAGAAGGGACTTCAAGGTGGACAAGTGACTTGGGGGAGGTAAAGAGACCTGAAAGAGGAGATAGGGTTTAAAGGAGGAAAGGGTGAAAGAGGAAATAGGGGTTAAAGGAGGAAAGGTGACCTGAAGGAGGAGAAGCTATCTGAAGAAAGTAAAGTGACTTGGTGGTGGACACTTGACCTATCGGAGGAGATATGACCTGGATGAGGAAAAGTGACCTGTAGGGGGAGAAGTGATCCGGAGGAGGTGTACTGATTTAGTGGGGGAGACTTGACCCATAGGAGAAGACATGGAGGAGAAGTGGCCTGGAGAGTCACAGGCATTTGTAATGCAAAGAAAAACGGGAGTGGGGCCAGCTAGGCCCCTGGGGACCATTGGCCCCTTACAGGTGTAATGCAAAAAAAGGGAGGGGGGCCCTGGGGACCATTACAGGCGTAATGCAAAAAAATGGGGACCATTGGGCCCCTTAGAGGTGTATTGCCTGTACGCCCCTGATGGCGGCCCTGCATATGGCAGTGTGAACTGTCGTATGAGCAGGGTTCTCGCATTGCACCAGTGTGAACCAGGCCTTATATTTCTTTTGAGGATAGTAACTGACGCGTTTAACATTAAACATTACTCCAATGTTATGATTGTGTATTGAGGCCTGCAAGCAGCATGTTACAATATCCTCTTTTTACAGTAAAAGTCATATTACTAATTTATAATTTATATTATTATATCGCCCTTTATAACATTGGACTAGATTTTTTATTAGCCCTTTATATCAATGAATGTTATATTACCATTTTATATCTTTATAATTTATATTACACTTTTATAACATTAATCCAGGTGATATAACACACCTTTTTATCTCTTCAAGTCACATTACCTCTTTATAAAAAATATAATACAGTGAAAACTTGGATTGCGAGTAACGCGGTTAACGAGCGTTTTGCAATACGAGCATTTTTTGTTGTTGTTGTAAATTCTGACTTATTTTGAGTGCTGTCTTGCAAAACAAGCAGGATTCAAGCCACAGCGGTGTGCAGTACCGCATTTGGCCTGAGGTGCGGGGGGCGCCGGAGCGGAGCTGGAGTACTCAGGACACTCGGAAATACTTAGTTCCCGAGCCTTTCCAAGGTTTTCCCAGTTCAGCCCAGCTGTCCAAAGCGTCCCCCCCACCTCTGGCCACATGCGGTATTGCATGCCATAGAAGTCAAGGCGGAACAAATTATTTTAGTTTCTATTGACTTCTATGGGGAAACTCGCTTTGATATGCGAGTGCTTTGGATTACGAGCATTCTCCTGGAACGGATTATCCTCGTAATCCGAGGTTCCGCTGTACCTTTTTATGACATCAGACATCATATTGCTCCTCTATAACAGACTGGAGTCTATAAAACGGGGTGCCCGGATGTGAAAAATCCACCAGACAACAAACTTTGCACACTTAGAGGAAAAATGGGGCTTCATGTGTGCCAAGTTCCGGGTCCAGGGGACCTACGACCGGCCGGTACTGGGTCCCCAAAGTCACAGGAGAAATTACCTTTTAACATGGGAGTCTATGGAAGGGGTGCCCGGGTTTAAAAAAATCGGTGCTCCGCGGCTGTAGGTCCCCAGGACAACAACCTTTGCACACTTGTAGAAGAAGAGTGGGGCTACATGTGTGCCAAGTTTGGGGTCCAGGGGACCTATGACCGGCCAGTACCGGGTCCCCAAAATCCGAGAGATCAGGCACAAAAAGGTGACTCTAGTATACAGGGCTGGACTGGGACAGAAATTTGGTCCTGGACTTCATCCAGACTGGCCCACTTTGACAGGTCTCTCCCATGGCGGCCAGACAACTCCCGCACCCCCCCCCCCCCTGGCCACCCGCACCCCCTCTCCCCCTTTACAAGCCACTACTTTATTAGAGTAGAACGGCTGGTACTGGTACTCCTATAGGCAGTACCAGTGGGGAAGCTAGACAATATTTCACCCGGGGGAAAAAAAATCAGTTCGGTGCCCCCCCCCCCCTTATGGGACAAGATTAGGCAGAAGTGAGAAACTTCCAGGCCATAGCTGTTGAGTCAGCTGTCTGTCCCCTCCCCCCATGCTCCTCTGGTCCTCCCCCTGCTTCTTTGTTCCCCCCAGGTGAGCGCTGCGGGGAGGGAGAAACAGAGGAGCGGAGGGGGGCGGCGGTCCGCTGTCACTGAAGCCGGCCCACTGAGCCATCGGCCCACCGGGAAACTCCCTGTAGTCCCAATGGCCAGTCCATCCCTGCTAGTATAAGCCGAGGCGGGCACTTTCAGCACAAAAAAATGTGCTGAAAAACTCGGCTTATACTCGAATATCCACGGTACATTATTATATGCTTTAGCCCTTTATATGCATAGACATTGTATTACGTCTTTATGACATTATATCTACTTATGAGATTAGATATTATATTACTCCTTAAAAACACTATACAGTGAAACCTTGGATTGCGAGCATAATTCGTTCCAGAAACATGCTTGTAATCCAAAGCACTTGTATATCAAAGCACTTTTTTTTTTATACAGGGTAAAAAAGAGAAGAGAGGAGCCTCTAAGTGTAGCAATAAGTCGCTAAATGTTGTCCATTCATTAAATGTAACCATATTGCTACACTTAGAGGCGCCTCTCTTCTCTTTTATACTCAGTGGTGACACGAGGCTACTCTTCTATCAAGACATCGCTTGTATATCAAGGCAACATTTATTAAAACATTTTGCTTGTCTTGCAAAACGCTCTCAAACCAAGGTTTTACTGTATTGCATTAGTTAATCACATGATTAGATCTTGTATTAGACCTTTATATGATTAGAGATTATATTGTTTTACTCCTTTTTATGATTAGATATTATTAATTGTATTAGATCTTTATATGATTAGATATTATATAAACCCCTTTATAGTATTACAATGCCTTTTTATGCCATTAGATGTTGTATTCCCCATTTATAATACCAGACATTTGCCAGATGCAATGTAATCAGTTTATTGCATCCACAATTATTGCCAGTAATGGAGCTGTGACCTCTCTAGGTGATGCCAATCTATGTGCCAGGCTGGGATTTGGTAGTCGTGGTTTTTGGTTTCTCTAAAGCAGGGCTGTCTTAATGGGAGGGCACAGCTGGGCACTGCCCAGGGGCCTCTAGCTGAATGGGGGCCCCTGCACTTTCCCCAAAGCAGCTGGTCCTTGAGCCCACGCTGCCCCAAAATTGGGGGCCCCATGACGGCACTGAGAGTGATAGATGCACAGGGGAGGCCGTCTGCCTCCTACCTACTTGATGTCCGTTTACCTGCACTGTCTTCATTGTAGGGGCCCTAGCTGCATGGGGGGGCCCTGCACTTTCCCCAAAGCAGCTGGTGCTTGAGACCAAGCCATACTGTAATTGGGGGCCCCATGACGGCACTGAGAGTGATAGATACACAGGGGAGGCCGTCTGCCTCCTACCTACTTGATGTCCGTTTACCTGCACTGTCATCATTGTAGGGGCCCCAGAGCATTACTTTGCCCAGGGGCCCATGATGCTATTAAGACGGCCCTGCTCTAAAGTGTTATATAAAGGGCAGAGCCCCCCCATGGGATCTTTATATGGCCGGATTGCTTTAGAAGTCTCTCAGCTCCATGTCCCTATCAGTGGCAGATTTGTCCCCCCCCCCCCATGGGCGACTTTATACAGCGGCACAGGAGGTGGGGGGCACAAATCACGAGTTCTTCTGATACTGAGAATCTGGGATCTTCTAAGACACTATCATCTGTATTATTATTATTATTATACAGGATTTATATTGCGCCAACAGTTTGCACAGCGCTTTACAATCTAAGTAGTTAGTTGGGGACGCTCTAGGAAAATATCGGCCGTTACGATAATTTCCCGTTGCCCCAATGAGGCCCCCCGCTCGCCACCACCGGCGTGGTCTACAGACGGCCAGCAATGGACCATAAAAAGAGACATGAGACCAGTTTTCTGATCTTCTCTCCACCATTCAGTGCAGCTTTGTCTAATGACAGTCAGCACCTCTATCACAAGACTCCCACCCCACCCCATCCACCTACCCCACCCATCATCCTGCCCGTCTCTGTGCCCGACCACCTACCTGTGACTGCTGATCAGGCCCCGGGGTGATGCTCAGTGCTTCTCTGTCAGCTTCCTGCCGTCTGTCTCCGAGTTCTGCTTTTCTACAAAAAATATTCTGCAAGAAAGAGAAGAGGAAGGGCAGGAAGCGAGGGGGGGGGGGGGGGTCTTGTCTCATCTCTAGCAGAGGAGGGGTTAACCCAGATATGGCCGACCCTCGGAGGGTTAATAGGGTGCCCATGTCTGGGTCAAGTAAGGGGGTTAGAGGAGCTGCGTTGGGAGGCTGGTGGCTCATTTCTGAAAAATGCTGATTGCCTGGCTGTCATTCTGGTCATCTAATGGACTTCTGATCTCTAAGTATAATCATTGTGATGTCATTCAAGATTGTAGATATATTTTTAGGTATTTGTTCGTTTTCTGATCACTGATGAAAGTCAGGACATCTGTGCATCCTAAACCTTGAATATTACCTATGCAGGTAAAGGGGGGTCTGTATAGAAAAACAAACTGCGCAGCTCTGACCAAACATGAAAAATGCCCTTCCTGTAGACCAGGGGTGTTCAAACTTTTTTCAAAGAGGGCCAGATTTGATGAAGTGAACATTGCGTGAGGGCCGACTATTTTGCCCGACATTCTTTAAACCATTAAAATTTGGTCTAAATGTGTTCCTCTGAGCAACTAATACACGGCCCAACAAGAGTTCTCTTACCTTTGTGGCTGTGTGTGGTATAGAGATGAGCTCGGGTGTGTTTTTTGGATATACTGTATATATTTCTTTTGTGGCCCCAACGGATCCCAGAGCTGCTCGGGACTAAGGATGAGCTTGGGCGAGTTATTTGGATATACTGTATATACACAAGCTTACCATTGCCATGAATGCAGCCTCACCATTGCCATGAATGTAGCCTTACCATTGCAACCAATGCAGCCTCATATGTGCCATGAATGCAGCCTCACATGTGCCATGAATGCAGTCTTACCATTGCAACCAATGCAGCCTCACATGTGCCATAAATGCAGCCTCACATGTGCCATAAATGTAGCCTCACATGTGCCATAAATGCAGCCTCACATGTGCCATGAATGCAGCCTTACCATTGCAACCAATGCAGCCTCACATGTGCCATGAATTCAGCCTCACATGTGCCGTGAATGCAGCCTTACCATTGCAACCAATGCAGCCTCACATGTGCCATAAATGCAGCCTCACATGTGCCATGAATGTAGCCTCACATGTGCCATGAATGCAGCCTTACCATTGCAACCAATGCAGCCTCACACGGGCCATAAATGCAGCCTCACATGTGCCATGAATGCAGTCTAACCATTGCAACCAATGCAGCCTCACATGTGCCATGAATGCAGCCTCACATGTGCCATGAATGCAACCATACCATTGCAATCAATGCAGCCTTACCTTTGCACCAATGCAGCCTTACCATTGCAACCAATGCAGCCTCACATGTGCCATGAATGCAGCCTCACATGTGCCATTAATGCAGCCTTACCATTGCAACCAATGCAGCCTCACATGTGCCATAAATGCAGCCTCACATGTGCCATAAATGTAGCCTTACCATTGCAACCAATGCAGCCTCACATGTGCCATAAATGCAGCCTCACATGTGCCATAAATGTAGCCTTACCATTGCAACCAATGCAGCCTCACATGTGCCATAAATGCAGCCTCACATGTGCCATGAATGCAGCCTTACCATTGCAACCAATGCAGCCTCACATGTGCCATAAATGCAGCCTCACATGTGCCATGAATGCAACCTTACCATTGCAATCAATGCAGCCTTACCTTTGCAACCAATGCAGCCTTACCATTGCAACCAATGCAGCCTCACATGTGCCATAAATGCAGCCTCTCAGTGCAGCCTGAACAATGCCCTTCTGCAACCATAGGAGAGCAGAGGGAGGGGGGCGGGACGAGTGCCGACAGATTACAAACAGGAGAATCTCTTGTTTACCCTGTGGCCTCATTAATACAAAGTCCCACCCCCTATGATAGACAGAACAGTCATCCAATGGCATCCCAGGATACGGGATATTCTCTTCATGTAATCTGACGGCGCTCGTCCTGCCCCCTCCCTGTCCCCTCCAAGGCAACGCCCATAAATACAGTATCAATCTTTTGTGGCCCCGGGGGCCACAAACAATATATCCAAATCCCCAGGGGGGCATATTAAATCAACAGGGGGCCGCATTTGGCCCCCGGGCCGGACTTTGGAGGTGTAGGTCATTTATATACCTTATAAAGCCTGTCTGAAAAACTCCCTATCCTGCCTTGTTGTAGACACTCCCAGGCGTCACCTCTCACCTCCGCAATCACAGGAGTCAGCTCCTAAAGCTGCACAATCTGCTGTAATCTACAGGCACCAGTTACTGGATCTCCATAGGGATTGTGTTTTGGAAAAGGTGAACTATACCTTCAAAATTAGGCGGTAAAAATGTCCGTCTGTCCTGTCTCAGGAAGGTGAAGCTGTGATACCAGGAGAGAGACGTACAGGCCAACATGAAGCTGCTCCAATAACCAACGTAGAGACCCAATAAAACATGACCAACTAGCAGAAAAACCCCACAGACTCTCCTTCTGCCAAAAAGGGGGCCATAAACATTGAAAATGTTAGAAATTTTAGAGAGGGAGGGGAGAGAGAAATGGAAAGAGAGGGAGAGAGGAAGAGAGAAAAAGAGAGAGGGCGATGGAGGGGGAGAGAGGGAGGGAGAGAGGGCGGTGGAGAGGGAGAGAGGGCGATGGAGGGGGAGAGAGGGAGGGAGAGAGGGCGATGGAGGGGGAGAGAGGGAGGGAGAGAGGGCGGGAGAAAGAGAGAGAGGAAGGGGGAGAGAGGGAGGGCGATGGAGGGGGAGAGAGGGAGAGAGAGAGGGCGGTAGAAAGAGAGAGAGGGAGGGGGAGAGATGGAGGGGGAGAGAGGGAGGGAGGGAGAGAGGGCGGGAGAAAGAGAGAGAGGGAGGGCGATAGAGGGGGAGAGAGGGCAGAAGAAAGAGAGAGAGGGAGGGCGATAGAGGGGGAGAGAGGGCAGGAGAAAGAGAGAGAGGAAGGGGGAGAGAGGGAGGTAAAGGGAGAGGGAGGGGAGAGAAGGAGAAAGGGAGGGCGATAGAGGGGGAGAGAGGTTGGAGGGAGGGAGAGAGAGGGGGGGGCAGAAAGTGGGGAAGGGAGGGGGAGAGAAAGAGAGAGAGGCCGATGGAGGGGGAGAGAGGATGGGAGAGAGAGAAAAAGAGAGAGGGGGCAAAGAGAGAGGGAGGGGAGAGGAGGAGGAGAGAGAAAGGATGATGGAGAAGGAGAGAGGAGGAGACAAGAGGGGAGAGAGAGAGGGGGAAGAGAAAGAGAGGGAGAGGAAGAGAGAGGGGGGGCAATGGAGATGGCGAGAGAGGGCGGAGAGAGGTAGAGAGGTGGGAGAGAGAGAAAAAGAGAGGGGGGGCAAAGAGAGAGGGAGGGGAGAGGAGGAGAGAGAGAAAGAGCGATGGAGAGGGAGAGAGGAGGAGACAAGGAGGAAGAGAGAGGGGGAAGAGAAAGAGAGGAAGAGAGAGGGGACAATGGAGAGGGCGGACAGAGGGAGAGAGGTGGGAGGGGGAGAGAGGGTGGGAGAGAGAGAAAAAGAGAGAGGGGGCAAAGAGAGAGGGAGGGGAGAGGAGGAGAGAGAGAAAGAGCGATGGAGAGGGAGAGAGGAGGAGACAAGGAGGAAGAGAGAGGGGGAAGAGAAAGAGAGGAAGAGAGAGGGGGAAGAGAGAGGGGGCAATGGAGAGGGCGGAGAGAGGGAGAGAGGTGGGAGGGGGAGAGAGGGTGGGAGAGAGAGAAAAAGAGAGAGGGAGGGGAGAGGAGGAGAGAGAGAAAGGGGGCGATGGAGAGGGAGAGAGGAGGAGACAAGGAGGAAAAGAGAGGGGGAAGAGAAAGAGAGGAAGAGAGAGGGGACAATGGAGAGGGCGGAGAGAGGTGGGAGGGGGAGATAGGGTGGTAGAGAGAGAAAAAGAGAGAGGGGGCAAAGAGAGAGGGAGGGGAGAGGAGGAGAGAGAGAAAGGGCGATGAAGAGGGAGAGAGGAGGAGACAAGGAGGGAGAGAGAGGGGGAAGAGAAAGAGAGGAAGAGAGAGAGGGGGCAATGGAGAGAGGTGGGAGGGGAGAGAGGGTGGGAGAGAGAGAAAAAGAGAGAGGGGGCAAAGAGGGAGGGGGGAGGAGGAGGAGAGAAAAAGGGTGATGGAGAGGGAGAGAGGAGGAGACAAGGAGGGAAAGAGGGTAGAGAGAGAGGGTAGAGAGAGAGAGAGGGGGAAGATGGGAGGGAGAGAGAGAGATGAGGAAGAGAAAGAGAGAGGGAGGGGAGAGGAGGAGAGAGAAAAGGGTGATTGAGGTGGAGAGAGGGAGAGATGAGGAGACAAGGAGGGAGAGAGAGGGAGAGAGAGAGGGGGAAGACGGGAGGGAGAGAGAGATGGGGAAGAAAAAGAGAGGGAGGGGGAGAAAGAGAGAGAGGGGGGCAATGGAGAGGGCGGAGAGAGGTGGGAGGGGAAGAGAAAGAGATAGAGAGGGGACAAGAGAGAGAGGATTAGGGTCAGAAGTTAGAATTAAGGTTGAGGGGTAAATATTAGGGTTTCGGGTTTTTTGTTTATTTATTTATTTTATTATTTATTTTGTTAGATTAGAGCTTGTAATTAGGGTTAGTGTTTAGGGTTGGGGGGGGGGTTTATTATTTATTTAAGTATTTTTTTTTTTATTATTTTTTTTTGTCTTATTATTTATTTTGTTAGGTTAGAGGTTATAATTAGGGTTAGGGGGTTTAAAATCGGGGGTTAACATTAGGGTTCGAGTTTAGGATTATTGTTATTTAGGGTTTATTTATTTTATGACTTATGTGTGTATTTTATGTTTTATTAACTTATTTTTTATTATTATTATTATTACTATTTGTTGTAATAAAATGATAGCATTTGAGCAGAAAAACGCATGACGAAATGCACTAAAACGCTCCAAGCGTTTCCATGCATTTCTATGGAATAAACAAACACTTAAAAAACGAGCCTTTTTGATCTTCAGGCGACCAGTAGCGGAGATGTGAACCGTCTCCAATAGAGAATAATCGATTTTATTTTTATTTTTCTCCTCCAGCGTTTTGGAGCTTCAATCTTCAGAACGCCGAGGTGTGAACGGGGTCCTCAGACCGTCATCTAGCGCAGGGGCCTTCCTGATTTCATACTAATTGAACAGACCGGTTGGGTTTGCCCCCGTACTTGTGGATCAGAGTTTTGGAAACTGTAAAGCACAATAGTGTGGGGATTGTACAATCGGATTGCATGGAGTATGGCCAGCCTTATGCACTTTGCCCTTTATCTCTAATCTTTATGTCGGTGAATTGGTCTGATGCCGATCTCTGCGCTCGCCTCCTTCCTCTCTCACACTTGATGTAATCCTCTTGTGTTGCTTCACACATTTCCTCATTACATTACCCAGATACCACTTCCCCACCATCGGCCCCCTCCCCCTCCTGTGTCCTCACGTCCTGTCCTAACTTGCTGCATCGACAACATCCTAAAAATTCACTTTGGCATCTATGTTTTTTATTTTTTATTAATTGGATGAATGTGAAAATCTTCGCTGGCCGTAGCGAATTATGACTGTACCGTATTTTCCTCAATTCGTTGGCTTCTATGATCGTCGGCTCCATCTAGTGGCCATAATGCATTTCTTTTTTCCCCCCTGAAGTTACCACACTAGATGGCGCTGATGATCAAAGGAAATCAACAGATTAACCAATAGAGCGATTTAATTTTTTTAAATTTTTCTACATATTTTGGCTTTAAAATTACTTAACCACTTGCCTACCGGTCACTAGGTGGCACTGATGAGCACTGATAGGCAGCACTGATGGGCACTGATAGGCAGCACTCATAGTTGTCACTGATGGGCACTAATAGACGGCACTTATGGGCACTGATAGGCTGCACTGATGATCAATGATAGGCCATACTAATGGGTATTGATGGGCACTGATGAGGCGGCATTGGTGGGCACTGATGAGGATACACTGGTGGGCACTGATGAGGCTGCACTGATAGGCAGCACTGATGGGCACTGATAAGCAGAACTGATAGGTGGCACTGATGGGCACTGATAAGCAGAACTGATAGGTGGCACTGATGGGCACTAATTGGCAGAACTGGTTGGCATACATTGGCATCACTGGTGGGCAGTGTTGTCAACCTACCAGATTGAAATTTACTGTCACTACACCCGAAATTTACTGGCGCAGCCACGTTTGTACTGGCATTTCACAAAAGTTACTACATTAAATTTTTAGGTGCAAATTTCAGTATTTAGGCTCCAAACAAGTACGCCGGGCAAATAGCAATGTGATGTAAGGTAGATATTAAGGTAAAAAAACATATTTTTGTTATTTTCGATATAATAAGGGCAAATTATTTAGTCACATCACCCCCTGCCTTCACCCCCCTCTGCCACCAACACCCCCTGCATCCATCCCCCTCCGCCACCAACACCCCCTGCCTTCACCCCCTCTGCCACCAACACCCCCTGCCTCCACCCCCCTCTGCCACCAACACCCCCTGCCTCCATCCCACTCTGCCACCAACACCCCCTGCCTTCACCCCCCTCTGCCACCAACACCCCCTGCCTCCACCCCCCTCTGCCACCAACACCCCCTGCCTCCACCCCCCTCTGCCACCAACACCCCCTGCCTCCATCCCACTCTGCCACCAACACCCCCTGCCTTCACCCCCCTCTGCCACCAACACCCCCTGCCTCCACCCCCCTCTGCCACCAACACCCCCTGCCTCCATCCCACTCTGCCACCAACACCCCCTGCCTCCACCCCCCTCTGCCACCAACACCCCCTGCCTCCACCCCCTTCTGCCACCAACACCCCCTGCCTCCATCCCACTCTGCCACCAACACCCCCTGCCTCCACCCCCCTCTGCCACCAACACCCCCTGCCTCCATCCCACTCTGCCACCAACACCCCCTGCCTCCACCCCCCCCCCACTGCCACCAACACCCCTGCCTTTACCCCCCTCTGCCACCAACACCCCCTGCCTTCACCCCCCTCTGCCACCAACACCCCCTGCCTCCACCCCCCTCTGCCACCAACACCCCCTGCCTCCATCCCACTCTGCCACCAACACCCCCCTGCCTCCACCCCCCTCTGCCACCAACACCCCCTGCCTCCACCCCCTTCTGCCACCAACACCCCCTGCCTCCATCCCACTCTGCCACCAACACCCCCTGCCTCCACCCCCCTCTGCCACCAACACCCCCTGCCTCCATCCCACTCTGCCACCAACACCCCCTGCCTCCACCCCCCCCACTGCCACCAACACCCCCTGCCTTTACCCCCCTCTGCCACCAACACCCCCTGCCTTCACCCCCCTCTGCCACCAACACCCCCTGCATCCATCCCCCTCCGCCACCAACACCCCCTGCCTTCACCCCCCTCTGCCACCAACACCCCTGCCTCCACCCCCCTCTGCCACCAACACCCCCTGCCTCCATCCCACTCTGCCACCAACACCCCCTGCCTTCACCCCCCTCTGCCACCAACACCCCCTGCCTCCACCCCCCTCTGCCACCAACACCCCCTGCCTCCATCCCACTCTGCCACCAACACCCCCTGCCTCCACCCCCCTCTGCCACCAACACCCCCTGCCTCCACCCCCTTCTGCCACCAACACCCCCTGCCTCCATCCCACTCTGCCACCAACACCCCCTGCCTCCACCCCCCTCTGCCACCAACACCCCCTGCCTCCATCCCACTCTGCCACCAACACCCCCTGCCTTTACCCCCCTCTGCCACCAACACCCCCTGCCTTCACCCCCCTCTGCCACCAACACCCCCTGCCTCCATCACCCTCTGCCACCAACACCCCCTGCCTTCACCCCCCCTCTGCCACCAACACCCCCTGCCTCCACCCCCCTCTGCCACCAACACCCCCTGACTCCACCCCCCTCTGCCACCAACACCCCCTGCCTCCATCCCACTCTGCCACCAACACCCCCTGCCTCCACCCCCCTCTGCCACCAACACCCCCTGCCTCCATCCCACTCTGCCACCAACACCCCCTGCCTCCACCCCCCTCTGCCACCAACACCCCCTGCATCCATCCCCCTCTGCCACCAAGACCCCCTGCCTCCATCCCACTCTGCCACCAACACCCCCTGCCTCCACCCCCCCCACTGCCACCAACACCCCCTGCCTTTACCCCCCTCTGCCACCAACACCCCCTGCCTTCACCCCCCTCTGCCACCAACACCCCCTGCCTCCATCACCCTCTGCCACCAACACCCCCTGCCTTCACCCCCCCTCTGCCACCAACACCCCTGCCTCCATCCCACTCTGCCACAAACACCCCCTGCCTTCACCCCCCTCTGCCACCAACATCCCCTGCCTTCACCCCCTCTGCCACCAAAATCCCCTGCCTCCATCCCACTCTGCCACCAACATCCCCTGCCTTCACCCCCCTCTGCCACAAACACCCCCTGCCTTCACCCCCCTCTGCCACCAACACCCTCTGCCTCCATCCCCCTCTGCCACCAACACCCCCTGCCTCCATCCCACTCTGCCTTCACCCCCCTCTGCGGTGCCACAATCTCCCCTGCCTCCAAACTTTTTTTTCCCTCAGTTTAGGCCGATACGTATTCTTCTACATATTTTTGGTAAAAAAAAAAAAAATCGCAATAAGCGTTTAACGATTGGTTTGCGCAAAATTTATACCGTTTACAAAATAGGGGATAGTTTTATTGGATTTTTATTAATACTTTTGTTTTTTACTACTAATGGCGTCGATCGGTGTTTTTTTTTTGTGACTGCGACATTATGGCGGACACATCGGACAATTTTGACACATTTTTGGGACCATTGTCATTTTCACAGCAAAAAATGCTATAAAAATGCACTGCCTTAAGTGGTTAATTGACACTTTTTTATGTTTATAGAGCAAAATATTAAAAACCCACAGAGGTGATCACTAAAAGAAAGATCTATCTGTGGGGAAAAAGGAAATACGTATAATTTAATGTACAATGTTGCATGACTGCGCAATTGTCAGTTAAAGTTGCGCAGTGCTGTATCACTAAAAATGGCCTGGTCATGAAGGGGGGGGGGTAAATCTTCCAGGGGACAAGTGGTTAAACGCCATTTGTTGTTTTACATTAATTAACGGCTAACATGGTACTCTACTTCTACTGCGGATAACAAATCGTCCACAAGATGGCGGCAGGACTTAAAAAATGTCTTCCACCATGGGATGCAGAAACACAGAGGCTGGTATAGAAGAATCCCGACCGCCGTCTTGTGCGCGGCGAGACTTTCTCATATGTATTTTAATGTAATCGTTTTCAGATTTTGGGGAAGCCCTGCTAAAACTCATTTATTTTCCCTGCTGTCAATAGTTGCAAGCCTACCCCTTTGGCTCCCTCCGGTGGTTGAGAAAATAAATTGCAGTTTCTTAATCTTCCAAGCCTTTTACATGCAAAAGATATTTATAGTTATATTATACCTCTATGACACACTGATATTCTCAAAATCGGTGGTCCGCAGGCCCGGGTGTGTTCACATACTGACCTGAAATCAGTTTTGGGTGAATACGCTTGTACACAGACAATTCCTAAACTCCTGAAGAAGCTATGTATTCTGGCGAAACATGTCGAGAATCAAGTTTTTGTACAGCAGTTAGACTTCATTCTTTAACCACTTAAGCCCCGAGCCTGTTTTTTAGATTCGGTGTTTACGAGACTAAAACATTTTCTTTTTGCTATAAAATTACTTAAAACCCCCAAACATTATATATATATTTTTTTCTAACACCCTAGAGAATAAAATGGCAGTCGTTGCAATACTTTTTGTCACACCGTATTTGCGCAGCGGTCTTACAAGCGCACTTTTTTTTGGAAAAAAACACTTTTTTAAATTTAAAAATAAGACAACAATAAATTTGGGCCAATTTTTTTTTACATATTGTGAAAGATAATGTTACGCCGAGTAAAATGATACCCAACATGTCACGCTTAAAAATTGCGCCCGCTCGTGGCATGGCGTCAAACTTTTACCCTTAAAAATCTCGATACAGTTTAAAAAATTCTACAGGTTGCAAGTTTTGAGTTAGAGGAGGTCTAGGGCTAGAATTATTGCTCTCGCTCTAACGGTCGCGGCGATACCTCACTTGTGTGGTTTGAATGCCGTTTTCATATGCGGGCGCTACTCACGTATGCGTTCGCTTCTGCGCGCGAGCTCGTCAGGACGGGGCGCTTTAAAACAATTTTTTTTTTGTTTTCGGATTTTTTTTTATTTATTTTACAATTTTTTACACTGAAATAAAAAAATAAATACAATTATAATTTTTATTCCTATTACAAGGAATGTAAACATCCCTTGTAATAGAAAAAAGCATGACAGGTCCTCTTAAATATGAGATCTGGGGGTCAAAAAGACGTCACATCTCATATTTAGACTTAAATGCAAAAAAAATTAAAAATTGAAACTGTCTACTAAACACTGTGGCTGCTGACTTTTAATAAGGATGGCGGCTGCCGAAGCGGAGAAATCGCTCGGGTTTCGGCTGCCCCGCCGCCATCCTCAGGGAGGGAATCAGGAAGTGAAGCCTTGCACCTTCACCGTCCGATTCCCTACTGCGCATGCGCGAGCCGCGTGGCGCGACGTTAATGGATGATGTCTCCTGGGACACACACAAGGTCCCAGAAGACACCTCTCCCCCATTCCACAGGAGACAGCCGAGGAACAGAAGAAAGAAGATGGACCGCGGCTCAGGAAGTGGCAGATTGGGACGATCTGCCTAGCAACAGGCACTATTTACGTATAAAAAAAATAATATATATATTTTTTGTAGCATTTAAAAAAAAAAATCTTGATGGAGCTCCGCTTTAATGTTTTGGTCTGATTACGCTATTTTCAATTAAAAGATTTTTATATCTTTTTTAAACCAATGTATTAAATAAAAACGTGTTACTTTTACTATTACATGTTATAGTTTTTCATTGTTTTAGGCGCCTTAAAAGTCCCCTTATTCCGATTTCCATATATATAGGGGCGCTAGAGATGTTTGGAAATACTGGGAAAATGTCGGAAATACTCAGTTCCCGAGCCTTTCTGAGGTTTTCCCGAGTTCAGCCGAGGTGTCCTCAGCCCTTTCCGGGTGTTTCTGAGGCTCTCTTGCGCCCCCGCCACCTCTGGCCACATGCAGTACTGCATGCCATTGAAGTCAATGCGGAACTAATTATTTTCGTTTCCATTAACTTCTATGGGGAAACTCGCTTTGATATGCGAGTGCTTTGGATTACAAGCGTTCTCCTGGAACAGATTATGCTCGTAATCCGAGGTTCCACTGTCCATGCATACATATATACTGTTGAGAGGATTCCCATCGTTGTCAGTTGTGATTTGAATGTTATTTACCATCTAAGGCCACTTATGGGCATGTCTGTGCCCCCTTTCCCTATGCCTCACATTTAGTCTGTGTGACTTTCCGTGGGTCGGTGTGGGCCCCTTCCATACTCCTTGGGCAGATTGCCACCTGGGAACTTCCCCTGCCTTTATGTTTTTAATCAACTCTTGTCATGCACGATATTTCAATTTGAAGATGTCTTCATCCCCCTGAGGAAGATCAGAACAATATACGATCGAAACGCGTTGGGTTTCTCTTCTGTGAGCAATAGCATTTAGTGTTAAGAAACTCTAGAACAAACACATTTTCATTAAATGGTTTGTAAAGGAATTTTATTTTTTTATCTTAATAGCTTCCTTTACCTTAATGCAGTGCTGTTTTCATGTCCTCATTGTTCAATTTCGCTCTCAAGTTGCTGCAATCCTTCTCTGATCTCCACACTTTCTGGTTGTCTGTTTCCTGATCACCACAGTACTGGGAGCTTTCTCACTGTGGTCACTAATCAAGGAGGTGTGATTACTGTGTGTCTAAAAACCCCTCAGCACCAATCAGTTTCGTTTCCCAAACCATCACTGCCCTGTATTGGCTCTGTGGCTCTGTACATCAGAGAGACAGGAAACAGCATGCAAAAACGAAACTGAAACTGCAGGTACATTATATGATTGATTTTTATCTATTTTTAATCGTTTTTAAAAAGGAATCAGTTAAATATTATGGGCCGAAATCACAGAGAGTTGGGCGCGCATTACGCCGCCGTAGCGCAAACGCCGTACGCCACGCCGACACAGCACGGAGAGGCAAGCACTGCATTCAGCAAGCTATCGCTCCCAACGCTGCTCGGCGTGGCGTATTTTTCAGAAGGCGCAGGCCGGCTTAGGTGGAAGTGGGCGTGACCCCATGCAAATGATGGTCCGAGCATGGTGCAGTGTTTTACACCCGGCGTATCACGAACTGTGTATGCGCCGTGACGTTGCCGTGACGTGGACGCATGAAACTGCACCCTTATGCGCGTGCTCACAACCACGCCGGCACAACTGCCTAAGCTACGCCGGATCACCACGTACGCCGTGAACTTAACGTACGCCCAGCCAGACACACGTCCAACGCAATACGCCGGCCTGTGTTCTCTGGGGCCGACCTTTGCATGTCTGTTGCCGGGTTGCGCCTCATCTATGGGGAATAACTTTACGCCGGACGTACGATTTACGCGCACCTCGCGCAGCATGCGTTGGGCGCACGTACGTTCGTGAATCGCCGTATTTCCCTCGTTTGCATGTTTGAATGCCTAATCAACGGGAGCAGCAACATGCGTCCAGATGAAAAGTGCGCCCACGCTACGCCGGGGTATGTAAGCTACGTCGGCGTAGGGTGGCCAGTTTTTAGGCGTATGTTGGTTTGTGGGTCTGTCGCACAGATACGCCGGCGCACATTTGCACTTACGTCGGCGTAAGTGCTTTGCGAATCTGGGCCATTGTCTCTATACCCTGTAAACAGTCATTTCAGCCAAAAAAATGTTTTCCTTAACAACTCCTTTAACCACTTAAGAGCCGGACCTTTAGGCAGCTAAAGGACCCGGCCAGGTTTTGCGATTCGGCACTGCGTCGCTTTAACAGACAATTGCGCGGTCGTGCGACGTGGCTCCCAAACAAAATTGGCGTCTTTTTTCCCCCCACAAATAGAGCTTTCTTTTGGTGGTATTTGATCACCTCTGCGTTTTTTTATTTTTTGCGCTATAAACAAAAATAGAGCGACAATTTTGAAAAAAAATTCAATATTTTTTACTTTTGCTGTAATAAATATCCCCCAAAAATATATTAAAAAAAAACATTTTTTCCCTCAGTTTAGGCCGATACGTATTCTTCTACTTATTTTTGGTAAAAAAAAAATCGCAATAAACGTTTATCGATTGGTTTGTGCAAAATTTATAGCGTTTACAAAATCGGGTATAGTTTTAGTGCATTTTTTTTTTTTTACTACTAATGGCGGCGATCCGCAATTTTTTTCGTGACTGCGACATTATGGCGGACAATTTTGAGACATTTTTGGGACCATTGTCATTTTCACAGCGAAAAATGCATTGTTTATTGTGAAAATGACAATTGCAGTTTGGCAGTTAACCACAAGGGGGCGCTGAAGGGGTTATGTGTGACCTAATGTGTGTTTACATCTGGTAGGGGGGTGTGGCTGTAGGTGTGACGTCCTTGATTGTGTTTCCCTATAAAAGGGATGACACGATCGATGACGCCGCCGCAGTGAAGAACGGGGAAGCTGTGCTTACACACGGCTCTCCCCGTTCTTCAGCTCTGGGGACCGATGGCGGGACTCCAGCGGCGATCGGGTCCACGAGTCCCGGAGCTTCGGACCGGGTCACTGGCGCGCGCCCGCGACCCGCGGCTGGGCACTAGCACAGGACGTACCTGTACGTGCATGTGCCCATTCTGCCGATGTATATGTGCAGGAGGCGGTCCTTAAGTGGTTAATTATCTTCCAAAATAGGATTTACCATAAAGTTTCCCTTTCCCCTTCATACCTGTATAGAATAAGCATGCCACAGATTAATATTTCTTTAAAGTGGAACTTCAGCTTTTTTTTTTTTTTCATCTTTCCGTCTATGAAATCTTCTGCCCTTGTTGTTGGTTGGCAAGTGGTTAAAGTTATGTAGCAGTACCCCTGTAGGGGCTGCTGAAAGTTGTGGGCCACCTGTCAACCTGCCCAGCCCGGCATTCACTTCCCAATCACCTTGGAGACAAAGGGGCCCCAGGTCAATAGGTGATTATGGGCCCCCTGGGCAATAGGAGATTATGGGGCCACCGGGCAATAGGAGTTTATGGGGCCCCCGGGCAATAAAAGATTATAGGGCCCCCAGGCAATAGGAGAATATAGGGCCCCCTGGGCAATAGGAGATTATGGGGCCCCCGGGCAATAGGAGAATATAGGGCCCCTAGGCAATAGGAGATTATGGGGCCCCCGGGCATTAGGTGATTATGGGGCCCCCGGGGAATAGGAGATTATGGGGCCCCCGGGCATTAGGAGATTATGGGGCCCCTGGGCAATAGGAGATTATGGGGCCCCCGGGCAATAGGAGAATATAGGGCCCCTGGGCAATAGGAGATTATGGGGCCCCCGGGCATTAGGTGATTATGGGGCCCCCGGGCAATAGGAGATTATGGGGCCCCCGGGCAATAGATGATTATAGGGCCCCCGGGCAATAGCTGATTATGGAGCCCCCGGGCAATAGATTATGGAGCCACACAGTACTGTATACATATACACTATACACACACACACATACAGTATACATACACAATATATACACACACACACACACACACAATATACAGACATACAGTATACATACACAATACACACACACAATATACATACACAATATATACACACACACAATATGCACACACAGTATACACACACGCATACAGAATACACACCCACACAGTACACACAGTATACATACACACATACAGTATATATTGTAACAGTAAGCGCTACTGTAACTATAAAAATGATGTTGAAGTGGACACAGAGTCTGCATTCATCCAATATGCAGAGCTGCAGAGCATACATTTAAAAACAGAGAAAACTGCGCTGGCAGTTTTCTCATATTTTTCCTATTACTTCATGGGGCTCTATGGCTTGGAGATCCTTCAGAGATCTGGGTGGGACTGGATCTCCAACCTGTGTCCAGGTTTTTAAGATGGCCTGCAAGCTGCCTTCCCAGGTGCAGACAGCTCATTAAAGGAAGGAGAGGGGAAGGAAGGTGAAGGAAGTGGGAGCAGTGGGAGCAGTGGGAGCAGTGGCTGTTATTGTCTCTGTGTGAGGAGGATAGATGCTGTACGCGTTGGAAGGCTTCGGAGCCGTGTGCATCCAGGACCGTGGGTCTGGAGGAGGTGATGGTTTGAGGAACCTGTACCTGTAGCCGCAGTGCTGTTAAAGAGTAGCTAGGTGGGCTGATATTTTCATTTTTGGATAACGTTTAAACCCCTGCGTGGGATTCCTGAATGGACTTTTGTTTATTTTTCTCCTTTAATAAACGTGGGCTACCAGGCCCTTAACGTTATATGCCTGTTTGGTGTTGACTCACTGCACAAAAACGCATCTACCACAAGAGTAAATTACCCCCAATGTCTACAGTGGTGGAGAATGCGGGCATCTAGACGGTGTAATCCGGGTCCTTGCTACAGTGGTGAGTCGCATCAGGAACTGCTGCTAGCTGTGTGTGGCAGCCAGGCAAACAGCATTGCACAGAAATTTGATGGACTGTGTTGCATACAGGTTGTGTACCTGTGAAAGGAGAATCACATTTTTTCTCTCTTCTCTGCTATGAACTGTGTTACTGGTTGCTGTGTGCAACACCGCAAGGATGGGGCGGTCAAAACAGAAAAAGGAGGCGTTACTTGCTGAAGCCAGAGATAGAGCTCTGTGGCTGGAGGGGTTGTTACCGCCTGATAGAACCCCATACATGCCTGAACAACGTTTTTCAAGTGAAAAGAGGGCTGCTGTCGCCCCTAGCAACATGGCTGCAATGAGTGCATATGGGACTGCTAGTGTGGAGCATCCACCAGCATTTGAATCTGCAGTGGATTGGTGCAAGCGGCACCTGGCAGGAATGGACAAAACTGAAGTGGAAGGCAAGCCAACCTTCACTACAAAGAGAGGTGTTGTTGCCCCTGGCAACGCTGCTGCAGTTAAACAAGCAGCTATTGCAAAAAGTGTGAAAGCGACACAGCTTAAGACAGGATCCAGCGGAGGGAAGCCTGTGTTCTGTGCCAGAAGAGAGGCTGACCAAAGGCCAGGTTGGAGAGTGGTTGCCCATAGCAACACAGATGAGGCCAGTCGGGCTGTCTGTGCACCATGGGATGTGCCTCCCAAGCGTCATGACAAGTGGCTTCCGGAGGAGCCAATACAGCCTGTTGGAGAGAGGCAACAATGCTTTGCTGGGAGAGTGCGATCTCCCCTGGCAACAGAGAGCCATGCGTTGAGGAGATGCCAAGAAATTAAATTTCAGCGTCCAGTACCGTGCCTGGAATGTGGCCGAGTGGGACATGGCATCTTTACTTGCCCAAAGTTCTGGAACACCGCTGAGGAATCTGGAAAGGCTGCAGTGTCATCCTGTGGCCCCAAAGAGACAGTAGCTGGTATAGATGCAGCTCAGAGACAGCGCACTCAAGTGAAGACTATGATACCAGCCACTGAGAATGGTAAGACTGTTTCAATGTATCGCAGTGAAGTGGGAGTGTGTCCAGCAGAGAGATCTGCACTACAAATGGACATGGACTTGCTGCAGAGCAGTGGGATGGCATATGGGGAAGCCCAGCTGACAGCAAGGTTAAAGATTCAAATGGACATGGGGACTGTGCATGCGCCTGCTATAATCCAGCAGAGTGCTGGGAAAGTTGAACTAGGGGTGACCAAAAGTGTCTTTGTGCCATGTTCCCTAGTGACAGGTGCTGCAGAGTTGCCCAGGGAAACCTCCAAGGAGCTTGCAGTGATGAAGCACAGCGTTTCCCAGGTCAGCTATGGAGCTGCTCAAGGAGCAAAGAGTTCCCCTTTAAATATAGAGGGTGCTGTGAGGAGAGGCTCACAGGCTGTGGTGGGTAATGGACAATGCGCAAAAGTAGAAGTTATGTCTAAGCGTAATGAAAATTCTGATTGTTATGCTGATAAAAGGGTAAATGTTGGCAAGTGTGATGGTATTGGTAATGATGACATTGAAAAATGTGTTTCCTTTAATGTCATGTCTGCAAATGTTGAAAATGTGTTTACTACCAATGGTGGGAGGAGGATATCTCCCATAGCAACCGGACGCACAGGATTGTCCAGGGAAGTCTCATGGGATCTCCATGGGTTGGAGCCAGCGGTTTTCCAGGATGGTTGTGGTGCTACTCTGGTAAAACAAGGGAAGACTGTGTCACACCGTGAGTGTGTGTGGGCGGAGCCCCACAACCCTAAGTGTAACCCAGTTGTCAAGGGGTTAATTCAGCCTGCAAAAGCTGAAAGTGCAGAGCTGTGTGTGTCAGTAGCGCCCCCAGAGCTGGTAGGGCAAAAGCATGTATTGCAACCTGCCTTGTCAGATGTGTCATCCCAAGGGGATATGTATAGAAATGACCCAGGTGATGTTGTGGCAAATGATTCCCAGGTTCCTTTGGTGCCTCTTGGGACAGGTGTTGCAGCGCTGCAGAATGCCTGTCAGGGAAGTACCACAGACTGGGAAGCATGGTGCAAGGAAACAGTCGCAACGCTAAACAAAGTAACCATGAGTTATAAAGCAATGATGGGAGACAAGTGTGTGGACACAACATCTGTTATGCCAGACAGAGGGTTTGCAGAGTGGCCGGTGCTCAAGGGCATGTCAGTCCCTGTGAAGGTTGATCCCCTCCAGTCTGAAGGAGCGGTTCTTGGCATAGACATGGCAGATGTGTTGTCCACAACCCAGCAATTAAGTGGTAGCAAGTGTCAAGGTGACAATGTGACTTGTAATGACCTGCAGAGGCTCATTGACACTGGTGCAGAAGGGATAAGTGTTTGACATGTGTCTGACAGCGCTCTAGGGGAGCAACAGGCGGTGATGATGGGTACCTTCAAGGAGGTGGAGGTCTCTTCATATGTCTCAACCTTTCAACCTGCAGTGGATGAGCCCCTCCATGTCTTGGACAGGGAAAAGGTCCCTAGAAAGGTCTGGTATTTAGACATGGGTTGCATAGAGATGACACAAACTTTATTAGAAATGTTGGAGGTGGTAAAAATGCACTCGCTGTACACTTGGGTGTCTCCACCACAGGCGGACCAGGTTGTGCTGCGTAGTACCAATAGGTGGGGCCAAGTGGTACAGGCTGTGCAGGGAAACTTTGATCAAGAGTTGTATTGGTGGGTCCAATGCTTATTAACAATGTGGCAAATAGTCCTGAGGTTCTTTAAGAGGATGCCCCTAGTTACTAAATGGTATGGAACGCCCTCAGAACTGTTGGAGACATCAAAGGTCTCTCCGGCTGATGTAGTGACTAGAAACATCCCTGCTGGTGTGGTCCGAGGTGCAGCTGAGCAGTGGTCAGTAGAGGGCGCAGATACTGTCTCACCAGCTGAGCCTCATGAGAAGGAAGGGCCCAGAATAGACGCAGCACTAGCAGAGATGCTTTCTAACGCTCAGAAAGAGGTACAACTTAAAGTACCCGGAGACGCTGTGAGAATTACTAATGTTGGTTTCTGCAACAATGTAATGTGTACATCAGAAAGAAGTAGTTTATGCGTGGATCAGTGTCATTTGTTAGATCAGTTGCCCATGGAGTGTTGGACAACAGGTGAGGTGGAGATTGGCTATGGACCAGTGGGTTGTAGTCACTTACCTGTGTGTGGTCCCTCCTCGGGTCTAGTTCTAACAAACACTGAGATGGATGGCACGGATTGTGTTGGACTTGGTGACATTGAAATGTCTGATTGGCTAATGAGTGGTGCTGTTAAAAGTGATGTGGTTGCCGTGGGTAACCAGAGAGAGTTTTTTGAACCTGAAAGTCCTGTGGTGAAAGGTAGGATCAGGGAAGGCAGAGTTTCCCCAAGAGAGGAGAGTATGCTCAGGGACCCCAAGAGAAGAGTGGGAAGGCAGAGTATACAGAATTATAGAACCCTGTTGCGATCCAGGGTAGAGCGTGCCTGGAAACGCACCCGAAAAAAAGATTGGGCCTACAGCTGGCGCAGAGGTGCCCCAATCAAGGATTCGGGCTGGTGTGTTCCGCCCCCTACGGGTTCGAAACAAGGGGGGGAGGTATGTAACAGTAAGCGCTACTGTAACTATAAAAATGATGTTGAAGTGGACACAGAGTCTGCATTCATCCAATATGCAGAGCTGCAGAGCATACATTTAAAAACAGAGAAAACTGCGCTGGCAGTTTTCTCATATTTTTCCTATTACTTCATGGGGCTCTATGGCTTGGAGATCCTTCAGAGATCTGGGTGGGACTGGATCTCCAACCTGTGTCCAGGTTTTTAAGATGGCCTGCAAGCTGCCTTCCCAGGTGCAGACAGCTCATTAAAGGAAGGAGAGGGGAAGGAAGGTGAAGGAAGTGGGAGCAGTGGGAGCAGTGGGAGCAGTGGCTGTTATTGTCTCTGTGTGAGGATAGATGCTGTACGCGTTGGAAGGCTTCGGAGCCGTGTGCATCCAGGACCGTGGGTCTGGAGGAGGTGATGGTTTGAGGAACCTGTACCTGTAGCCGCAGTGCTGTTAAAGAGTAGCTAGGTGGGCTGATATTTTCATTTTTGGATAACGTTTAAACCCCTGCGTGGGATTCCTGAATGGACTTTTGTTTATTTTTCTCCTTTAATAAACGTGGGCTACCAGGCCCTTAACGTTATATGCCTGTTTGGTGTTGACTCACTGCACAAAAACGCATCTACCACAAGAGTAAATTACCCCCAATGTCTACAATATACACAATACACACACACACAATATGCACACACAGTATACATACACAATATATACACACACACACAGTACACACAGTATACATACACAATACACACACACATACAGTATATATACACAATACACACACACAATATGCATACACAGTATACACACACACACAGTATACACATACACACACTGAAAAGGTACTGGAGAAGCTATAAAACACAGATTTTGACATACTGTCCCTGGTTTTCCTGAGGCTGGCAACCCTGATGGGGCCCCCTAGTGGCATGGGGCCCTCGGGCAGTGCCCGAATGGTCAGTGCGCCCCTGGGTCCAACTCTAACTCAGTCAGGCCTCAGTAACCACCTTTTGCGGGCAGGGACCGCAGGCCCCTTTAATGTCTCATAAATAGAATTAGGAAGTCTTTAGTGCTAGCTGTCCTAAGGTGGACTACTACTCCCAGTAAGCCCTGTTCAGGTCTTGCCACCCCTCCTGGCTGCAGCTGCCTGATTTCACTGCCCGTGACTTTGCAATTTTCCCTACGGGCTCCACACCCATCTCACCAGCTTGTAAGAGGCGGTGTATTTAGAGACAGCAGCTCAGTACAGCCTGTGGAGACTGCTGTGGGTGAAGAAAAGGAGAAAGACGGTAAGTGAATTTGTCTCTCACTTTTACACTAGAAATTTCAGGCAAGGTCATTACTCTCTCTGTCAGTAGAACTACATGTACCAGCCTGGCACTCTGCCAACCGCTTAACTAACCATGTCATTTAGCAATCAGCCAGTTACTTGCCACTCATAATCAGGGCCGCTGATAGGGGGGGGGGGGCAACAGGCCTCCTGTACGGGGCCTGGGCACATAGGGGGGGGCCCGAACAGCAGACTGAATTGGTTAAGTCAGGCAGAGGGGCAGAGGGGCAATTATAGAATTGGTGCAGTCAGACAGAGGGGCAATTATAGAAGGCTCTCTGCAGCAGCTGAAAGACAGTTTCTCTCCCGTCTGCCGACTTTGAGCTGCTGCAGGGAAAGACACAGACACAGGGCATCATTCCTGTAATTACTTCCCCAGCCCCCTCCCCGTTCTGCCTGCTTCTGATACCCCCCCCCCCCCCCCCGTGTGCCGCCCTGTCCCTCTGCCACCCCCATGGTGCTCCCGGCCTCACAGTCCTCGAAAAAGATAAGAAATTGTAAAGAAAATAAAATGTTAAACATTGTAATAAATAATAAAACATTTAGGCCAAAATGTATTCAGCCACATGTCTTTAGTAAAAAAAATCGCAATAAAAAAAAAAAAATTAGCTACCTAGCGGAAACAGTGACACTAATACAGCGACCAAAAAAATGATCGCTTAGTGACGCTGGCAATAGGGAGTGACTGTCACACTGACACTAAATGCAGTGATCAGTAAATATATGATCACTGCAATCAGTGACAGTGTGACAGGGGCTGGGAGGGGGGGTAATGTGCCTATGTGTGTGGTGTCAGTGTAGTGTTGGTGCAACCAGGGGTGGACTGACCATTGAGGAACTTGGGCACTGCCCGAGGGCCCCATGCCACTAGGGGGCCCCATCAGGGTTGCCAGGCTGATAAAAACCAGGGACAGTATGTAAAAATCTGTGTTTTTTTTACATCTGTCCCTGATATGTCCAAAACCTACATGCTTTTGATGTGAAAATCCAGAGATTTTAGCTGCCCCGCCTCTGTACTGCCACCTGGCTTGGTGGCCATCTGTAAGCCTGGGGGCCCCATAATCTTCTATTGCCCGGGGGCCCCATGAGTTGTCAGTCCGCCCCTGGGTGCAACTTACTTGTGATGTCTTCTCTCCTCTCGCCGGATTGAAAATACCGCAGAGAGGTGACATCACTTCCCCCTTCCTGTGTTTACATTATACAGGCAGAGGAAGTGCAGGGCGGGGAGGACATGCATTGGCTGGGAGGGATCTGGAGGGGGCGGACAAAAACGAACAGCCGCCCCCTCATCCCAGATCGCTCCCAGGGGCTTACCGAGCGCCGCAAGTACCGGGGGGGTCCCGATCGGACCCCCGACCCACGTCTAGGCAGGGACATACAGGTAAGTCCATGTGCCTGTACGTGCCATTCTGCCGACATATATGTACATGCGGCGGTCGTTAAGCGGTTAACTTTAATGGCATCCTAGTCTTAGTCTGTAGGGTTCAATATTGAGTTGACCCCGCCCTTAACAGCTTCAACTCTTCTGAGAAGACCATCCTTAAAGTAGGGTGACCAGACATCCCCAGTTTCAGGGGACAGTCCCCTGATTGAGGACACTGTCCCCGGACCAAGTCTGTCCCCGGTTTTGTCCCCAGATTGGATTTAATAGGGGGCAGGGGCAATTTCAAGGACAGTCAGTGCAGAATTAAAATGAAAAAAATTTGAATTACACCCCCCCGCTCCGCCGTGCCTACTAGCATAAGGGGGGTTGTATTTTCCCATTATCTGTGCCCCTTTCTGATGATCATGTGCTGGTCGGAGCGGAGGGAATATTTCTTCCGTTTCGGGCGCATGCCCATTCAGCTCCGCTCGCATGTTCTTCTACCTTGGTTCAAATCCTGGCCAGCCACCTGCCTATCTCCGTGCCTTCCCTGGCAGAGTGATCTTCCTCCGCTTCCCATCTAGTAGTAGCCGGGCCCCGAAAAGTGTGACTTGAGAGGCTGTGAGGGCGGGCGTCGACGGGCAGAGAATCGCTGATTGCCGCCATCACTAGTAAAAAAAATGAATATGTCCCCGGATTTAATTTTAAAAATCTGGTCACCTTACCTTAAAGGGGTGTTCCAGCCTAAAGTTTTGTTTATTAAAAGTCAGCAGCTACAAAAAGTGTAGCTGCTGGCTTTTAATAAACAATCACTTACCTGCTCCAGCGTTCCAGCGACGCGCCGGGGGGGCTCCGCTCCTCTCCCCCCCTCCCCGTCCGGCGTCTTCATTTCTACTGTGGGCACCCGGCCGTGACAGCCTTCGGCTTCACGGCCGGGCACCCACTGCGCATGCGCGAGCCGCACTGCGCATGCGCGCACGGCGCGGCCCGCCGCTGATTGGACAGGCGATCGTCTAGGACCTGTCAGTGTCCTAGATGATCGCCTACAGGGAGGGACTGCAATAAGGCGATTAAGCCTAATCGTCTTACCAGCCCCTCGGCGGAAGCAGGAAGTGGGACAGGAAGCCCCCACTCCCCCCCCCAAAAAAAATGACATGCCAAATGTGGCATGTATGGGGGTGAGGAGTGGGATAAGCGGAAGTTCAATTTTTGGGTGGAATTCCGCTTTAAGTTTGTAGGAACCCTTAGCTAAAAGAAGAGGATAGCACAAAACAATAGGTGCACTTATGCCTCGTTTCCACTGAGCGGATCGGTTCGGATCGGTTCGGTACGGTACGCTATTTTGGGTGTTTCCATTATGAAAGCGTGCCATAAAAGCGAACCGTACCGCACCATTCTGGGTCCTGCTTCAGATGTGGGGCCGTAGAAAATGGAACGGTTCGGTTAGGGCGGACCTACAATACATCTCACTGATTGGTGGACGTGCTAGGATGGTCCGATTTGCAGTGGAAACGTTCAGCAGAATAGACCCGACCATTCTAACCCGTTCCATTCTAAACGACCCGAACCGATCCGCTCAGTGGAAACGAGGCATAAGATATCATGCAAGAAATTTCACGTTGCGGCAAAGTAGGTGAGGAGCTGACCTGACTAAACCCCAGGGCACTACAATTGTTTTCCTGGGTGTGTCGCTATTTATGATACTTTGGGAATTCCGGCTTATGTATAATTGCAAGCTTGCGGAGCCTGTATTTGGTACAGAGCCATCTGGCATAGTAGGCACATTTCTTTTTTCTTTTGGCAGCAACACAGTGACCGCCCTTTCACTCTCAGTCTGGGCCTCTCCTCCTTCTCCGTCCTGGTCTCAGAACTGAATCTGCATCTCCCCGTTCCGCGCACAGAAACTGCTCGCCAACCCCTCCCGGCTCTGTCCAGTTCATCCTATCAGGTAATAGACACTTTTCTGATAGACAGATTCTGGTGGTAGGGGACTCAATTCTCAGAAGGACAGAGAGGGCAATCTGCCACAAAGATCTGAAGCGCCAAACTGTATGTTGTCTACCAGGCACTCGGGTTCGGCACATCAGGGATCTGGTGGACAGATTACTGGGATGGGCTGGGGAAGACCTGACTGTCATGGTGCACGTTGGCACCAATAACAAAGCCAGAGAAAGATGGAGTGCCCTAATAAACGATTTTAGGGACCTAGGAGCTAAATTGAGGAATAGGACCGCCAAGTTAGTATTCTCAGAAATACCACCGGCACCTCGAGCCACACCTGATAGGAAGCAGGAGATTAGGGAAGTAAACAAGTGGCTGAGGATCTGGTGTAGAAAGGTTCAGGTTCCTGGAGAACTGGGCCAAAATCCAGGCCTGGATTTCCCACAAGGCCACCAAGGCCGGGCCTCGGGGCGGCAGGGTGCAGAGGGGTGGCAGCAGCAGCATGGAGTCCCCCAGCAGCTAGTTAAGGGCGGTAAGTTGCTTACTGGAATCCGCTTACTCGATGCTGCCGCAATCACTTGTAAAATGTGTGCTGCCGTCCGTCCGCCCCCCCCCCCCCCCTTCCCCACATACCTTTCTCTACTGGCTCTGTTTTCGGGACTCTGTCCTCCCCCAGACTGCCGAGTTTATCTCCTGTCTCCTGTCCCTGCCGCCGATGTACACAGTGAGAGGGGCGAGCTGTGCTCTTCCCATCTCAGCTGTGACAGGAGTTCTAGCACAGTGCTAGGACTCATGTTTTGGAGGTGACAGGGTCAATAAAGAGAACCTGCCACATCCAATTGCAATCACACAGGGAATTGTTTTCTCCTGTGTGATACCAATAAAGTGGACAAAAATGCTAAAAATAAATAAGAAATAATTAAATTATTAAAATAAAAAAGTAAGTAAAGAATAAGAAAAAGAATATTAAAAATAATAAAAAAATTTAGGAGGGGGGTGTTGGGTGGGGTGGTTCTGTTGGCGGGGAGGGGGTGCATTGCGGAACCTGGCCTTGGGGCGGCTGGGAGAGCAAATCCGGCCCTGCCGGCTTCTCAGTCTTTAGCGGGGACGGACTGCACCTAAATGTGGAGGGTGGAGCTCGGCTGGGAGAGAAGATGGCCGATAAGCTAGAGGGGCTATTAATCTAGGCTACAGGAGGAATGGTCCAGATGTGTATCATATTCTTTCAATGTCATTACATATTGTTCTGTGTTTCATGGGGAAGGTTATTGCATCTAATTGTCAAAACGCTTTCTACAATAACTTTTGCATGTTTGTACAGCAGACCGGTCTGCAGACATGAGCCGTCCTCCGATAAAAATTGTCAGCGGGATGCCGATCCTCGGACCCTTTTCTGAAAACTGGGCCAATGTTCAGGTCTTCCAGGCCAGAGAAGATGATATCATGATTAATACGTACCCAAAGTCAGGTGAGAGGAATTCCTCTACATAAGGCTTAATGTACACGGGATGTTTTACAATCTTTCCTGAACGATTTAACATGACACATAGCGGTGCCGGCTGGTGCTCAAATTTTTGGAGGGGGGCACAAACAAACTGAAAAAATAAATAAAATCAATTGCAGCCACTGTGCCCATCAAACGCAGCCACTGTGCCATCAAACGCAGCCACTGTGCCCATCAAACGCAGCCACTGTGCCATCAAACGCAGCCACTGTGCCATCAAACGCAGCCGCTCTGCCCATCAAACGCAGCCACTGTGCCATCAAATGCAGCCACTGTGCCATTAAACGCAGCCACTGTGCCCATCAAACGCAGCCACTGTGCCCATCAAACGCAGCCACTGTGCCATCAAACGCAGCCACTGTGCACATCAAACGCAGCCACTGTGCCCATCAAACGCAGCCACTGTGCCCATCAAACGCAGCCGCTGTGCCCATCAAACGCAGCCGCTGTGCCCATCACACGCAGCCACTGTGCCCATCAAACGCAGCCGCTGTGCCCATCAAACGCAGCCACTATGCCATCAAACGCAGCCACTATGCCATCAAACGCAGCCACTATGCCATCAAACGCAGCCACTGTGCCCATCAAACGCAGCCGCTGTGCCCATCAAACGCAGCCACTATGCCATCAAACGCAGCCACTATGCCATCAAACGCAGCCACTATGCCATCAAACGCAGCCACTATGCCATCAAACGCAGCCACTGTGCCATCAAATGCAGCCACTGTGCCATCAAACGCAGCCACTGTGCCCATCAAACGCAGCCACTGTGCCCATCAAACGCAGCCACTGTGCCCATTAAACGCATCCACTGTGCCCATCAAACGCAGCCACTGTGCCCATCAAACGCAGCCACTGTGCCCATCAAACGCAGCCACTGTGCCCATCAAACGCAGCCACTGTGCCCATCAAACGCAGCCACTGTGCCATCAAACGCAGCCACTGTGCCATCAAACGCAGCCGCTGTGCCCATCAAACGCAGCCACTGTGCCATCAAATGCAGCCACTGTGCCATTAAACGCAGCCACTGTGCCCATCAAACGCAGCCACTGTGCCATCAAACGTAGCCACTGTGCCCATCAAACGCAGCCACTGTGCCATCAAACGCAGCCACTGTGCCCATCAAACGCAGCCACTGTGCCCATCAAACGCAGCCACTGTGCCCATCAAACGCAGCCACTGTGCCATTAAACGCAGCCACTGTGCCCATCAAACGCAGCCACTGTGCCATCAAACGCAGCCACTGTGCCCATCAAACGCAGCCACTGTGCCTATCAAATGCAGCCACTGTGCCCATCAAACGCAGCCACTGTGCCCATTAAACACAGCCATTATGCCATCAAACGTAGCCACTGTGCCCATCAAACGCAGCCACTGTGCCTATCAAACGCAGCCACTATGCCATCAAACGCAGCCACTGTGCCCATCAAACGGAGCCACTGTGCCATCAAACGCAGCCACTGTGCCATCAAACGCAGCCACTGTGCCCATCAAACGCAGCCACTGTGCCATCAAACGCAGCCACTGTGCACATCAAACGCAGCCACTGTGCCCATCAAACGCAGCCACTGTGCCCATCAAACGCAGCCACTGTGCCCATCAAACGCAGCCGCTGTGCCCATCACACGCAGCCACTGTGCCCATCAAACGCAGCCGCTGTGCCCATCAAACGCAGCCACTGTGCCCATCAAACGCAGCCGCTGTGCCCATCAAACGCAGCCACTATGCCATCAAACGCAGCCACTGTGCCATCAAATGCAGCCACTGTGCCATCAAACGCAGCCACTGTGCCCATCAAACGCAGCCGCTGTGCCCATCAAACGCAGCCACTGTGCCCATCAAACGCAGCCGCTGTGCCCATCAAACGCAGCCACTATGCCATCAAACGCAGCCACTATGCCATCAAACGCAGCCACTATGCCATCAAACGCAGCCACTGTGCCATCAAATGCAGCCACTGTGCCCATCAAACGCAGCCACTGTGCCCATCAAACGCAGCCACTGTGCCCATCAAACGCAGCCACTGTGCCCATCAAACGCAGCCACTGTGCCCATCAAACGCCGCCACTGTGCCCATCAAACGCAGCCACTGTGCCCATCAAACGCAGCCACTGTGCCCATCAAACGCAGCCACTGTGCCCATCAAACGCAGCCACTGTGCCCATCAAACGCAGCCACTGTGCCATCAAACGCAGCCACTGTGCCATCAAACGCAGCCACTGTGCCCATCAAACGCAGCCACTGTGCCATCAAATGCAGCCACTGTGCCATTAAACGCAGCCACTGTGCCCATCAAACGCAGCCACTGTGCCATCAAACGCAGCCACTGTGCCCATCAAACGCAGCCACTGTGCCATCAAATGCAGCCACTTGCCCATCAAACGCAGCCACTGTGCCCATCAAACGCAGCCACTGTGCCCATCAAACGCAGCCACTGTGCCACCAAACGCAGCCACTGTGCCCATCAAACGCAGCCACTGTGCCATCAAACGCTGCCACTGTGCCCATCAAACGCAGCCACTCTGCCCATCAAATGCAGCCACTGTGCCCATCAAACGCAGCCACTGTGCCCATTAAACACAGCCATTATGCCATCAAACGTAGCCACTGTGCCCATCAAACGCAGCCACTGTGCCTATCAAACGCAGCCACTATGCCATCAAACGCAGCCACTGTGCCCATCAAACGGAGCCACTGTGCCATCAAACGCAGCCACTGTGCCATCAAACGCAGCCACTGTGCCCATCAAACGCAGCCACTGTGCCATCAAACGCAGCCACTGTGCACATCAAACGCAGCCACTGTGCCCATCAAACGCAGCCACTGTGCCCATCAAACGCAGCCGCTGTGCCCATCACACGCAGCCGCTGTGCCCATCAAACGCAGCCGCTGTGCCCATCAAACGCAGCCACTGTGCCCATCAAACGCAGCCGCTGTGCCCATCAAACGCAGCCACTATGCCATCAAACGCAGCCACTGTGCCATCAAATGCAGCCACTGTGCCATCAAACGCAGCCACTGTGCCCATCAAACGCAGCCGCTGTGCCCATCAAACGCAGCCACTGTGCCCATCAAACGCAGCCGCTGTGCCCATCAAACGCAGCCACTGTGCCCATCAAACGCAGCCACTATGCCATCAAATGCAGCCACTGTGCCATCAAATGCAGCCACTGTGCCATCAAACGCAGCCACTGTGCCCATCAAACGCAGCCACTGTGCCCATTAAACGCATCCACTGTGCCCATCAAACGCAGCCACTGTGCCATCAAACGCAGCCACTGTGCCCATCAAACGCAGCCACTATGCCATCAAATGCAGCCACTGTGCCATCAAACGCAGCCACTGTGCCCATCAAATGCACCCACTGTGCCCATCAAACGTAGCTACCGTAACCATCAATTGTGCCCCATCAATAGCCGCCAGTTCGCGGCACCGCCGCTTTGAGGGTGCGAAGCCGCGATGACGTCAATTGCTCGGGAGTCTTCTTCCCGAGTCTTTTTCAGCCAGGCATTCACAGTGCATGCGTCGCTGGTGTCAGTGGCTGCATGCAAAGTCAATATCTCCTAAACCCCCGTGCAGGTTTGGGAGATACTGTACAGTGGAACCTCGGATTGCGAGTAACGCGGTTAACAAGCGCTTCGCAATACGAACACTGTATTCTTTAACATCCTGACTCGGTTTGCGAGTGTTGTCTTGCAAAATGAGCAGTATTCAAGCCACAGCGGTGTGCAGTACCACGTTTGGCCTGAGGTAGGGGGGTGCCGGAGCCGAGCGGCGCCGTTCAGAAATGCACGGAAAGACTAGGAAATAGTCCGTTCCTGAGCCTTTCCAAGGTTTTGCAGAGGTCAGCCGAGCTGTCCTCGGCCTTTCCGTGTTTTTCCGAGGCTCTCCGAGGCTACTTACCTGTAGTAGGTGAAAATAAAAATAAATGAGTATACAACCACTTTAACTGATATGACCGCTGTATAGTAAACTTTTGGCTGGGGGCTCTGGATTTTTGCATTTAGTTCCAGTAAGCGCAAACAAGTAGTTCCCTATTTTTGGGATTCGGGTTTTCGAGTCACTTTGTTCTTTCCCAGGAACCACTTGGATGAGTGAGATTTTGGATCTGATCCTCAATAGCGGAGACACAACAAAGACGTCCAGAGGTGCAATATATGAACGGGTGCCCTTCCTAGAGTTTTCAGTACCCGATGTGGCCAAAGGTAAGTCAGAACATAGCGCAATTTTATTTTTTCCTGAGCCAAGAGTAAAACAAGCTTTGCAACGTTCTGGGGAAACAATAGAAAGGCTGGAGAACCAGCAAGCCTAGCACATCATTGCATTCTATCCGTCATGCCCACCTAGGGTGACCACGTGTCCCGGATTGTCCTGCATTTTGCAGATCTGTCCCGGGCACCTTCATTCCAGGACAATACAGTGTCCCTGAATGAAACTGACACAGCCATCCCCCCCAATTCCAATCTGATGCCCCCAGAAAAGGCCGCCACATCACCGCTTTACTCACTGACAGTACTTGTCCTGGCCCGGGGATGCCTGGAGGAGCACAATCCCCGCCCCCTGCTTGTGATTGGAGAAATCATAAATCCCGCCTCTTGTGTCCAATCACTGTGCTGTGATTCGTTACAGCACAAGCTGATTTTTGGGAAGGGGGGGTGTCCCTGAATGGTAGTTTGGAAATGTGGTCACCCTATGCCCACCCCTAACGTAGACAGGGAGAATGCAGCTCAGCCAAAACCAAGAAGCTGGAATGAGACCAGCAGCTGTCATGGAACAGGAGGGCTGCAGGCTCCTGACACTATCCCAGAATACATGGGCCATTAGGAGGGTCTGGGCACCGCCCCCTCTCTCCAGGCCCCCCCCCCCCCATATATGCAATGGATAAATTCACGCATAGCATGTTCAAGCTGGACCAATGTAACTATATAAAAATATACAATGCCTGGAATTATTCTTTAACCAGTTAAGGACCGCCGCACGACGATATACGTCGGCAGAATGGCACGGCTGGGCACAGGGACGTATATATACATCCCGTTTAAGAGCCCAGCCGTGGGTCATGTTTGCGCCGCGACCCGGTCCGAAGCTCCGTGACCGCGCCCGCGGGACCCGCGGACCCAATCGCCGCCGGTGTCCCGCGATCCATCGCAGGAGCTGAAGAACGGGGAGAGGTGTGTGTAAACACACCTTCCCCGTTCTTCACTTGTCACTGGGCAATGTCAGTGATCGTCTGTTCCCTGATATAGGGAACGACGATCACTGATGTCACACGTCCAGCCCCGCCCCCTACAGTTAGAAACACACATGAGGTCACACTTAACCCATACAGCGCCCCCTAGTGGTTAACTCCTTCACTGCATTGTCATTTTCACAGTAATCATTGCATTTTTATAGCACTTTTCGCTGTGAAAATGACAATGGTCCAAAAAATGTGTAAAAATTGTACGATGTGTCCGCCATAATGTCGCAGTAGTAAAGTAGTAGTAGTATAGTAGTAAAAAAAAAAAAATATATTAATAAAAAACGCCATAAAACGATCCCCTATTTTGTAAACGCTATAAATTTTAACCAAACCAATCGATAAACGCTTATTGCGATTTTTTCTACCTAAAATAGGTAGAAGAATACGTATCGGCCTAAACTGAGGTTTTTTTAATATATTTTTTGGGGTATATTTATTGTAGCAAAAAGTAAAAAATATTGATTTTTTTTCAAAATTGTCGCTCTATTTTCGTTTATAGCACAAAAACTGAAAACCGCAGAGGTGATCAAATACCACCAAAAGAAAGCTCTATTTGTGGGAAAAAAAGGACGCCAATTTTGTTTGGGAGCCACGTCGCACGACCGCGCAATTGTCAGTTAAAGCGACGCAGTGCCGAATCGCAAAAAGGGGCAAGGTCCTTAACCTGCATAATGGTCCGGGGGTTAAGTGGTTAATGGCAAATAGTGATAGTATACAGTACAGTATTTGTATATTGAATTGAAAACACCAAGAAACAGCAGATGATTGAAAGGTAGGAAGTGGAGGGGGGGGGGGGGAGAAGTGTACACCAATATGGAATTCTAAAGAATAAAAATGACATTTGGTTGCTTCTTCACCCCCCAGGAACTGAAACCCTGAATTCAATGGAGACTCAGCGCGTGATCAAATCTCACCTACCTAGGGAGCTTGTCCCACAGAGCTTCTGGGAAAAGAACTGCAAGGTGCAAGGCTTTGGTGTGATCTACATTCCATTGGAGAGCTGGTCAAGCCCTGTTTCTGGAGATACTGATCTAAAAAACTTAAAAAAGTATATAAAAAAAAATGTCTCTACATACTGAATAGAAATGTGGAGGGGTGGAGCTCCCGGTATAAAGAGTACCAACATAACAGAAGCAACACACACCCCGTTTTGGGCTCAACGGACCTCCAAGACCTTCTTATCCCTGTTTTATGAACATCCAGGTCTATCCCTACAAAATATTACAATTATAGGAAAACAATACAAGACTGACAGATATACAAGCAAAATACCACCTACTTCCTAGCACATAAACTATGGTCTGTATACAATAGGACTACACAAAAAGGTTACTTAGCTCAGGTTATAGCGGCTTGACGATCGTCGGGTGAAGTTTCTTCTGGCATAGACCTTCTTTGGTGTTACGTCATGATAGGGTCCTCCTGTCAGCTTAGGCTGTCAACCTTTTATTTGGAAAGTTTAGTTAGACAATCCCCCATTTTCTCACTACTTTTATATGGGAGAACATTTCTCAACTCAACCTCTAGATCAGGGGTCTCCAAACTTTCTAAGCCAAGGGCCAGTTTACTGTCCATCAGACTTTAGGAGGGCCACACTAGGGCCGGAGGGAGTAGAAAATGTCCTGGTGTCCAGTGCCAGTAAACCATGCCCTGTCTTTGGTGTCAGTGGAAGGAATTGTCCCCCAATGTTGGTGTCAATGTAAAGTAATCTGCCCCGTTGTTGGTGTCGGGGGGGAAATAGTGGCCCATCGTTGGTGTTGGTGGGAGGAATAGTGGCCCATCATTGGTGTCAGTGGAAGGAATAGTTGCCCATCATTAGTGTCAGCGGGAGGAATAGTAGCCCATCGTTGGTATCAATTGAAGTTATTGTGCCCTTTTGATAGTGCTCCATATGCCCTATTGTTGGTGTCAGTGGATGGAATGGTGGCCCAAGGGCAAGATAAAGGCAAGAAAAGGGCCACATCTGGCCCTAGGGCCGCAGTTTGGCGACCTCTGGTCAAGATGACACTGTTGTATCATACATGCCATGGGTCATGTATGTCAAAACGTCAAGCTATGTTGACCGTTGGTTACCCGACTTGTTGACTTACATAATACATAATTAATGTAAAAACACTAGAAAAAATGTAACTGCCAACTGAATTTAGCCCAACATACAACAATAGTTCATTGTTTTAGAACAGGGGTCTCCAAACTGCGGCCGAGGGCAGGATGAGGTCCTTTGCTAGCCGTTATCCGGCCCTTGGGGCACTAGTCCTCGCACCTCTCACTGATACGAATGATAGGATACTATTCCTCTTACTATTAGGGGCACTACTCCTCCTACGGACCACCATCCCTGAGGCCATACTTATTCTCACTGATGCTGGGCCCATGACATTTTCTACCCTCACTGGCCACAATCCAGCCCTCCTAAATTCTGAAGGACAGTAGACTGGCCCTTTGTTTGAAAAGTTTTGAGACCCCTGGTGTACACTGTTTGGAGCCTCTTATTATAGAATTCAGGCGCTCGCTGCCACTAAACAGCTAGAATATCTCACACGTTGCACAGATCTGTTTTAATTTTACCGATTCTTTTCCATCTCTGTTCAGGTGATCTATGTGGCACGCAATCCTAAAGATGTGTTGGTATCATATTATCATTTCTATCAAATGGCCATTGTCCACCCGGATCCTGGGACATTCGAGGAATTTTTTCAAGGTTTTATGGATGGGACAAGTATGTATTTCTTTTTTTTATACCTATCTTGGTTGTATGAAGAGCTTAAAATGGCGTTCATTGTTCTTGAAATCCTCCTGAGGAAGACACATGACCCTGTGTCGACACGCGTAGGGGAGGGGCACGGATGATCAGGATATCAGGAACTAGCGTGGAGCCGGTTTAATTTAGAAGTGTCCGCAGGGCTGGGGTGTAACGGTAGAGGTAGATTCCTTACACGGATTGTTTTTTGGCTGCTTATAGACTGGTGCGCTTGTAGCACCAGAAAAATGTGAGTACCCTGTTATCGCATTCTATGCAATAAACACTTATTTTAAAACGATATAAGCACTATTAGCTTTTCTCTCCATTTTTTGTGGCCACTACTGGGTACCTGGGAGCAAGGAGTGGAGGGGAGTTCCGGAGTTGCCATGGTGTCATCATGGAATCCCCACATGGAAGTAATTTATTTTACATATTAAGTGTTGTATATATGTGGTTTGCTGTATTGTTAGCTATGGGGCACTGTAACAGTGATAGATTTGTTTTGATGGTTTATGGATTTATGAATTAATGTGAGCAGCTTGGCATCAATATTGATTTTATATTAGCTATAGATGTGGTTACACATATAAGGTATCTGCAGAAGCTTATCGGTTGGTGATTGATTATTGTTTTTATTTATAATATCTAGGTGGCAACACAGGATTATTTTATATAAATAAAACATGGCGCCCAAAAAAAGATGCACACCATGTTTAAACAACAAAACAACATTCGAATAAATTGGGGACACCTCAATACTCGATTCCCTAAGGCATAGGTGTCAAACACAAGGCCTGCGGGCCGAATCCGGCTGTCATGGACATGCAATAATGTCTGGCAGCTTACCTTCTCCTCCATGTGTTCATTAGAGGCCTGACTCTCTTATCTGGCTGTCTTTTATCATCTCTCCTCCCTGTATGGCTCCACCCCAGGCCATCCCAGGAACTCTATATTAACTAGTGCACTGCAGGTCTGCTTGGCTGATCAACGTTGTGTGTTAGCTTTGTGTTCCTGCTTGCCGTGTGTTACGTTAATATCTCTGTGTACTGACTTTGGCTTGTCTACGACTACTCCTGTTTGCCTGTGACCCTGACCCTTGGCCTATCCCTTGGTTATCCTCGTCTGCTTACCCTTTACTATTCCTTGTGTCCTGAGGAGTTGCTCCCTACGGACCGTGACCTAGGGGACTCCAGGGGGCCGCGACCTGGATCCAGTTGCAGCAAAGGCCATCCTCACCACTAGAGGCTCTGGAGAATACCAAACTGGATCTTAGACTCCGTGCCCTGGGGAATCTTTGGTTAGCTTCCTGTAGGATCCCTGTTTGTGCCCCAGTGAACCTCTTCCCCATATTCTGTGGTCCTTCCGCAGCAGTCTGACATTGAGTTCACTACCTCGTGGTGCATCCCTGCCTCCAACAGGGTGAACTTGTCATCTGACCACAGGTGACCTGACTCCAGGCCATTTTATGTGGCCCTTGCACCTCTCCTGCAGCTGCAGGAGAGCTCCAGCCATTTTCTGGTCCTCCTCCAGACCCCTACTTTCTGCTTTCAAGCAATGCATCCAGCTTCTTCCCAGCAGCAGCATAAGGGAAGGGGGGTGCACTGTGATGTAAGGGAGGGTGGGGGACTCAATTTCGGATGGTGGGGTGGCCCTTGACATCTAATGTAAGGAGACGGGAATGCCCTGGACATCTAATCTTAGAGAGACAACCGGCTCTTTTGAGGGCAATCATAATGCCGATGCGGCCCACTATGAAATTGAGTTTGACACCCCTGCCCTATAGGATATAAGAAGCAAGTATAGGATTCAGCTTTCCAGCATCCACATAAATCTGAAACACAGGGTTCTAGCTGTAAGCGATCTAAAATTGTCATATTCTTTCTTGCAGTTGCCTTTGGCTCCTGGAGCCAGCATGTGAAGGGCTGGTGGAAGATCAGACAGCAGAAAAATGTGCTCTATATTTTCTACGAGGATATGCTGAAGGTGAGGCAGTCTCCTAAACTGCTAGAAGAGGATAGGTGAAACGTTTTTTTCACTTGGTCTCTAAAAAGCACAGGTAAACTTTCATATACCTGTCACCAAAATGCCCCCTGGTCCTCCGAAGGAGCCCTGTGTATAACAACCCTTACCTCCAATCAGCTGGTCCTTTGGTCTTGGTGCTATAGCTGGGCGTGTGTTGATTAGACGTGACCACACCTGGTCCCACCCACTGCTTTCTGGATTAACACCACTGCCTCTACTGCTGAAGCTCTTCCACTGGAAGCTGCAGTGTCCAGGAGGGGGAACGTGTGAGACACGGAAGATTTGGCTCTCAGTCAGAAGAGGTAAAGGAAGTTTTTCTTTTACATTATGGGCGTCCGCAGGTAGGGGCAAGGGGGGTCAAGTGCCCCCCCCTGGAATCAGGGATCGGATCGGCACATTCAGCACAGTGGCATCGCTATGGGGATGCAGGCAGCCAGCGGCATGACACCATCGAGGTGCTATCAAGCCTCCCCTTCAGTGAAGTGTGACTGCAGGCTCTTTTCCCTGCTCAGTCCAGCAGAGAACTCTGCGGCGATGTGTCAGGAGAAAGGCGAGCTGCGGGCTGTCAAAGGTTTCCCCCGCTTGCCCCCTCTTCCTCCTGTCAGGGAGAAGAGACAGCGGTTCCTTGCCCAGCTTCCTGCCCACTCTGTTCCTTCCCCATTGGCCATAACTGGGGGCCAATCAAAGGAGACTAGGAGAGAAGAGCATCGTGGGACATGTAGTCCTGAAGATTGCGGCCCCATTTTCCACAGGAAGGAGGCCTCAGCTCGATGAAGAGAGAGATTGAAAGACTGCAGCCTGGAAAAAAGCTGGGGGAGTGAGTGCTATGGGACAAAGAGGGGTGTGCTGGGCGGAAGCCAGAGAGAAAGCCACGCTGTCCAGCGCCACCAGAGAGAGAGCCAGTCTACCCAGCGCCAGAGAGAGAGAGAGCCAGGCTACCCAGCGCCAGAGAGAGAGCCATGCTGTCCACAGCGCCACCAGAGAGAGAGGCACGCTGTCCAGCGCCATCAGTGAGAGAGCCACGCTGTCCAGCGCCACCAGAGAGAGAGCCAGGCTACCCAGCACCAGAGAGAGGGAGAGAGCCAGGCTACCCAGCGCCAGAGAGAGAGAGAGCCAGGCTACCCAGCGCCAGAGAGAGAGCCATGCTGGCACAGCGCCACCAGAGAGAGAGGCACATTGTCCAGCGCCACCAGAGAGAGAGCCACACTGTCCAGCGCCACCAGAGAGAGAGCCACACTGTCCAGCGCCACCAGAGAGAGAGCCACACTGTCCAGCGCCACCGGAGAGAGAGCCAGGCTACCCAGCACCAGAGAGAGAGAGCCAGGCTACCCAGCGCCAGACAGAGCCACGCTGTCCAGCGCCACCAGAAAGAGAGTCAAGCTGTCCAGCGCCACCAGAGAGAGAGCCAGGCTACCCTGCGCCAGAGAGAGAGAGCCAGGCTACCCAGCGCCAGAGAGAGAGCCACGCTACCCAGCGCCACCAGAGAGAGAAAGACTGAGCTAGTTCCAGGGTACAGACATGCTACTCTACTGACCAGAATCACCCCCAGGGAACCCAGAGTGAGTGATCGTCCAGACGGAATGATCACTACTGTAGTTTCGCCGGGTCTGGTAAGAGGGCCTGTCAACCATTACAGTACATATTACTTATCCTAAGGACTGTATTACGTCTGCAGTCTTCGACCATGATAATGTGATAATGACATTGTCGAAAAGGGACGGCGGATGGGTGACCCTAAAATGATGCCCCGCCCTGAAAAAAGTTCTGCGGATGCCCATGATTGTGCATTACATAGTACCTGGATTTGGTACACGTTTAGACTGTCATACAGAGTTTAGTTGTACTCTAAAATAACCTTTATTTTTGCTTTGAGAAAACCATCTCCCTTTCGTAAGACACTTTTCTTTTTTTATTTCTATTTTATACAAGATTTAACAGGACAAACAAGTGATAGACATGGGCCCCTACTCAGCACTGAGAGCTCAATAAAATAAATATAAATAATATCACTGGTTGAAAAGTTGAATATTGAATTTTATAAACCTTGACAGCTTCAAGTTTCGTTTTCCTGACCACAACTGACCCTTGTGATGTCTTCTCACATTTTTGGTTGGTGGCAGATTTTAGGCAGAGGCGGCTCTTTAATTAGGCAAAATAGGCGGTCGCCTAGGGCCTCGCACTCACAGGGGCCTCATGGCCACCTAACTTACCCAATCCCTTGTGACGTCAATGACCCAGCATGCCCTCAGTCAATGACATCACGAGGGGGCGGGTTCACCAGGTGACATCACTGGGTGACCCCCCCACCCCTTAGTTATTAAAGAGCAGGACCTGGGGGCCACCTTGTTAAAGGAGGCTTCCAGATTCTGATAAGCCCCCCCTGCCCACAGACCCCCCCCACAACCACCGGCCAGGGTTGTGAGGAAGAGGCTCTTGTCTTATTTTTCCCCGTCATGGGCGTAAGTGGGGCCCCATGTCAAATTTTGCCTAAGGCCTCACAAAGCCTAGAGCCGCCTCTGATTTTAGGTCTTCTAGTTCAGGAATCAGAGAAATGCTTTATGAATGTATCAGTCCTTTCCACTAAGACCAGATTCATTGTCTCCACCTTCTTCTCTCTGGGTAAAGGATCCAAAGCGTGAGATCAAGAAGGTTTTGAAGTTCGTAGAGAAAGACCTTCCTGACGATGTTCTGGAGAAGATCCACCAGCACACCACGTTCAAGGCTATGAAGGAAAACAAAATGTCCAATTATTCTACCATACCCTCATCGGTCATGGACCACAACATCTCCCCTTTTATGCGGAAAGGTAACGTCCCTCAACCCCACTCAATCTCAAATGATAAAATCATAGTTTTCGTTAAGATGAACGAGCTGTCTTAATGCATTAGCTGTCCTAATGAACGAGCTGTCCTAATGAGTGAGCTGTCCTAATGCATGAGCTGTCATCTTAAGTAAGGGCAGATTGCCCTTACTCAAGATGTCCTAATGCATGAGCTGCCCTAATGAATGAGCTGTCATCAGCAGATTGCCCTTACGCAAGACATCTTAATGCATGAGCTTTCATCTTCAGTAAGGGCAGATTGCCCTTACTCTAGATGGCCACAATTAAAAGTGGTAAAGGGTATTTTTCAAATTGATTTCTGAAAATAAATAATGCAGACATGGATGGGTGCGTGAGTTTGACTTGAATATTAACTTCTTGCCGACCACCGCACTAACTTATATGTCGAGAGAATGGCACAGCTGTGCAAATAGGCGTATATATACGTCCCCTTTAAATTAATGCCGCGTGGTCGCGCACGCTGCCGGCAGTGCGCTGGGAACCCTGTCGCGATCTCCGTGACCATGCCCACAGGACCTGCGGACCCGATGTCCGCCGGTTTCTCCTTGATCTGGTCACAGAGAAGAAGAACGGGGAGATGTCAGTGTAAACACAACATCTCCCCGTCCTTCCCCTGGCATGTCACTGATCGTCTGTTCCCACTCATGGGGAACAGCGATTAGTGACGTGTCACTCACAGCCACGCCCCCTAACAGTTAGAATCACTCCCTAGGACACAATTAACCCTTTCAGTGCCCACTTTGGGTTAACCCCTTCACTGCCAGTGTCATTTTTACAGAAATCAGTGCATTTTTATAGCACTGATCGCTGTAAAATTTACAATAGTCCCAAAAATTTGTCAAAAGTGTCTGATGTGTCCGCCATAATGTCGCAGTCATGAAAAAAATTGCTGATCATTACTAGTAAAAAAAAAATATTAATAAAAATGCCATAAAACTATCCTCTATTTTGTAGACGCTGTAACTTTTGCACAAACCAATCAATAAACACTTATTGCAATTTGTTTTTACCAAAAATATGTAGAAGAATACGTATCGGCCTAAACTGAGGATTTTTGTTTTTACATATTTTTTGGGGATATTTAATATAGCAAAAAGTAAAAAATATAGGGCCAGATTCAGATACACCTAATATTGCGCTGAGTAATCGAAATACTCTACGCTGCCGTATTTTACCAGGCTCTACACTGAATTCTGGTCGATTTTTGCCCGTACGCTACGGCGGCGTAGTCTATTTCTCGCCGCGTAATCGAAATACGCGATTAGGGGGCGTGAAGCATTTAAATTAAGCGCGTCCCCGCGGCGATCGAACTGCGCATGCTCCGTTCAGAAATTTCCCGCCGTGCATTGCGCGAAATCCCGTCGTTACGTCATTCGTTGTTTGAGTAGCGTCGTTTACGAACATTCCTATTCCCGGACGACTTACGTAAAAAATAATAAAAGACGTCGGAAAACGTAGAAATTCGACACCGGAACGACGGCCATACTTAACATGGGCTGTCTAATATTAGAGCAGCAAAAAGCTGGTATAGTGTTACGCAAAAAAAAAAAAAAGATGACTAAAGGTGCCGTAAGAGATTGCGAATGAAGATCGTAATTTCGGGGATCGCCGGCAAAAGCTCATTTGCATACCCCGACGCGGAAAACGACGGGAAGTCCACCCAGTGGTCGCAATTTTATTGCAGCGTAGATCCGAAGGCGTACGAACACGTAATCCAGTCGAATTGAAGCCCGCAGCCGTCTATTCATGGTTTGAGGTTTCCGACTAGCTAAAAAACGCGCGTAATTTGAAATTACTCCAGTCTTTTTTTTTTTCTTTTTTTTTTAAGTGTATTTTTGTGCGTGAACTCGAGAGAGGAGCCGGACTGCAGGAGTTGGGAGTAGGCAGACCCTCCCCCCGGAGGCAGTCGCCATCCTTCTCCATGCCCCTGGTGGCAATGGCGGGTGTGAAGGGGGGCCTCCCACTCACCCCGCCCTACCTGCTCCTCTTGGGAGCCCAACTGGGGCCCAACGGGACCCCAATGGGGCAGAGGGACTCCCCCTATGAGGGAGTGAGGGGGCCTAGCCCACCAGCCAGCCCCGTAGGTCCTTCGCCTCTCTTTATTTTAAGAGACCGCATGGCCAAAGTGCATGTGTTTTTAAACCAATTTCGTGTGCGTGCAAGTGTGGTGGTTTTTTTTGTGTGGGGGGGGGGGGGTGGGCGTACTAAGCACAGGCGTACCTTGCATAGCACACCCACCGGGAGCCGGGCTGAGACCACCAAACTCAATTCACATGTAGCCGAGACCGGGATCCGAACCCTTGGCTGCAGAGGTGAATGGCTTGTCAGCGCAGTGCCAATCACGTTGAGCCACCACAGCTCCCTCCCTATTAGAGCAGCAAAAAGCTGGTATAGTGTTACGCAAAAAAAAAAAAGATGACTAAAGGTGCCGTAAGAGATTGCGAATGAAGATCGTAATTTCGGGGATCGCCGGCAAAAGCTCATTTGCATACCCCGACGCGGAAAACGACGGGAAGTCCACCCAGTGGCCGCAATTTTATTGCAGCGTAGATCCGAAGGCGTACGAACACGTAATCCAGTCGAATTGAAGCCCGCAGCCGTCTATTCATGGTTTGAGGTTTCCGACTAGCTAAAAAACGCGCGTAATTTGAAATTACTCCAGTCTAACACCAGTTAGACAGGAGTTACGGCTCTCTGAATCTGGCCCATAGTTTTATTTTTCAAAATTTTTCAAAATTGGCGCTCTATTTTTGTTTATAAATTAAAACCGCAGAGGTGATCAAATACCACCAAAAGAAAGCTCTATTTGTGGGGAAAAAAAAGAATGCCAATTTTGTTTCTGTGCCACGTCACACGACCGCGCAATTGTCAGTTAAAGCGACGCAGTGCCGAATCGCAAAAAGTGGCCCGGTCTTTGGCCAGCCAAATGGTCCGGGGCTGAAGTGGTTAAAACTGAATTAAATCGTGTTTTGATCTGTGGTGCTCAGATACCATTCAGTTCCAGTTTAATGGATCAGCCTCTGCATGTCTCTGTCTCCAGGTGTCTGCGGGGACTGGAAGAATCACCTCACAGTGGCTCAGAATGAAATCCTTGATGCGTACTTGGAGCGGGAGATGTCCGACACAGACCTAACTTTCCGATTCCAGGACTGATGCTGCATTGGAATAAATCTCTTATTTATCCATTTTATGACTAAAATCATTTTGATCAGAAGACTTATATTGCTATCCATTTAAAAAAAAATATCTAGGTATAAAATGTTCTGGTATAGTCTAGCACAGTGATGGAGAACCTTGGCACCTCAGATGTTTTGGAACTACATTTCCCATGATGCTCATGCATTCTGCAGTGTAGCTGAGCATCATGGGAAATGTGGTTCCAAAACATCTGAGGTGCCATCACATCATATCATTCGGCTTCTTAACTGCAAGGGGCTGAGCGAAACATAAAGCTAAAGCTGGTTAGAACTAAAGCTTGCCCCAAACCTAGTTAAAAGCCCCCCGCTAGCGGCCAAAAAGCGCTGCAAAATTGACGCCGGCGCACCCACCGCCCCAGTGTGAAAGGGGCCTAACTATTAAATTACAGGTATTGGAATTTCCTTTTAAATTTGGCTGTTAGTGAGCGCAACGAATATAAATGTATCTGAAATTACGACTTATCCGAAATAACGAAATCTAAACAAATGGAATGGCGCAAATTAATAATAAATAATAATAATAATGTTTATTATGTAACATTCGTTTAGATACAGCATTCGTTATTTCAGATAATTTGTAACGTTGGGTTCGCTTACAGCCTAATTTGAAAGGAAATTCCAATACCTATCATTTAACCCTTTCATGCCAATGCCTATTTATGACATTTAGTGTTTACAAGTTAAAATCCGTATTTTTTGCTAGAAAATTACCTAGAACCCCCAAACATTATATATATATATATATATATATATATATATATATATATATATATATATATATATATATATTTTTTTTTAGCAGAAAATCTAGAGAATAAAATGGCGATTGTTTCAATATTTTATGTATTCTGAATACTGTGTACTTTTTAAAATCCACACCATTGGCTGGCGAGAAACCCGGAAGTGACGTCATGACGTCGCTTCCGCGTTTACACATTGCAGACTGAATCAAAGCCGAGTACGGCTTTGATTCAGTTTGCGCCAAGACAAAAGAGGCGCCGGAACGAGGATCGGGTCTCCCGGTGGGACGGGAGGCCCGGTCAGAGTGGCGAGAGGCGGCGGGAGGGGGGGGGGATGTCCCCTCCTGCTCCTCTGGCATAACAACCGAGCGGCTTTTAGCCGCATCCGTTGTTACGTCTGGATAGCCAATCGCCCGCTCGAAACAACGGTACCGGGATGATGCCTGCAGCTGCCGGGCACACGCGATTGCCGACAATTGAGCTGGGACGTGGAGCTCTGTGTGTAAACACAGAGCTCCACGTCCCTGTCAGGGAGAGAAGAGACCGATTGTGTCCCTTGTACATAGGGACACAATCGGTCACCTCCTCCAGTCACCCCCCCTCCCCCTACAGTCAGAACACTGACTAGGACATACATTTAACCCCTTCCCCGCCCCCTAGTGGTTAACCCCTTCCCTGCCAGTTACATTTATACAGTAATCAATGCATATTTATAGCATTGTTCACTGTATAAATGTAAATGGCCCCAAAAATGTGTCAAAAGTGTCCGATGTGTCCGCTATAATGTCCCAGTCCCGAAAAAAAATCGCAGATCGCCGCCATTCCTAGTAAAAATAAAAAACAAAACATAATTATGTCCCCTATTTTGTAGGCAATATAACTTTTGCGCAAACCAGTCACTATATGGTTATTGCTATTTTATTTTTTACCAAAAATATGTAGAAAAATACGTATCGGCCTAAACTGAGACAAAAAATATATATATTTTTTTTTAATGGGATATTTACTATAACAAAAAACATTGTGTCTTTTTTCAAAATTGTCGCTCTTTTTTTGTTTATAGCGCAAAAAATAAAAACCGCACGGACGATCAAATACCACCAAAAGAAAGCTCTATTTGTGGGGGGAAAAAGGACGTCAATTTTGTTTGGGAGCCACGTCGCACGACCGCGCAATTGTCAGTTAAAGCGACGCAGTGCCGGAAGCTAAAATTTTGTCTAGGCAGGAAGGGGGTGTAGGTGCACAGTAGGCAAGTGGTTAAAGCAAGTTGGCTTTTTTTTAACCGAAGGTTAAGTAACCGATGGGGCCCACACACGATCGGTTTTGACTGATGAAAACGGTCCATCAGACCATTGTCCTCTGGTTAACCTATCGTGTGTACGTGGCCTTAAAGGTGGATGGGGTGAGGTTTGATTATTACTGCCACTAACAATGAAAAAGGTGAGGCTTAACATTCCTGCCACTGACCACCAATGGAAAGGTGGTGCAGGTAAATATAACTGCTACTGACCACCAATGAAAGGAGGGGAGCTTAGTATTACTGCTGCTGAACACCAATGTTGGGAGTGACTATTCCTGCCATTACCATCAGTGTTTAGACTCATTTTACTTGCACTTTCTCTTAGTGTACCTCCAGACCCTATTATGTGTAAAATCTAACATAGAGGAAAAGGTAGCATCCTACAATTCATACACCATGGAGATGGTCAGAGACAGCAGACATAATACAGGAGATGGTCAGAGACTACAGACACAGTACAGGAGATGATCAGAGACTGCAGCCATAGTACAGGAGATGGTCAGAGAGTAAGACTGCAGGCATATTAAAAGGAGATGGTCAGAGACTGCAGACGTAGTACAGGAGACGGTCAGAGACTGCAGACGTAGTACAGGAGATGGTCAGAGACACATCAGTTCTGGACGGATACACACCTATGCTCAGAACACTAGTTCTGGATGGACACGAACAAGGAGAGAAGGAGGGAGGGGAGAATCAGGTATCCAGCCATTGGAGCCCCTTTTACATGGATCAGGTATCCTAGTAGTGGTGTCTTTGCCGCCATTATAGAACAGAGGCCGAGGGGGAACAATTCCCTATATGTTTTGTGAGGGGAATGTTTAGGAATATAAAGTTAATTAAAAATGAATATAAAATTCCCTGAGAACTTGATATATTTTCCTAGTTAAGGGGAATGTTATATTACATGATTTAATCGTATATCCTGTTCTTTCGGGTGAAGCTAGAAGACCCCTGATGTCTCCATTGAGAGGACCTTGTCACTACTGTCACATAAGGGGCTTGTCAGTACATACATATATACATGGTTAGGACACGTGTTAACACATAAACACCTATTACACTTCCCTACACACACAACAAGTGGAAGAAGTAGCCATAGAGCCCCTTCCAGCATGGCAAATGTGGCCTGGGCATCCAAGTGGTAATGACCCCCGAGTCATGAAAGGATTAAATAAAAGAGGAAGCAATTCAAATGTAGATATACCAAATTTTTATTGTGTGTTTATGAAAGTAGAATTATGGACCTATACAACATTTTTCCTTTTTCAACTATATATATATATATATATATATATATATATATATATATATATATATATATATATATATATATATATATATATATATATATATATATATATATATATATATATATATACTCTGATTAAACCAAGAGTCCTTTGGTAAAATCAATTGGCCAGAAATGAAGATCTAGTAATCCTCTCGCCCATTCGCTGACACACTTTTGACCAAGAGATTCCAAGCCTGCCCACCACGGCAAGGTAGACTCTTCTAGGGCAGGACCTACACTAACTACACTAATCTATCCTACTGGATGCTAGTCATCCTTTTTCTAATGTTGGGTGTATGTTTGTAGTACAGCCTCATCCTATGAGAAGTGAAATCACCATTTTACGCCCTTAGATCCTGATGGCGGTGCTTGGTTTTTGGGATCCTGTACACGGCTAATCGCCAAAAAAGTCCCATACATGTGATATCCCTGTACTCAGGAGAAGCAACTAAATGTATTTTGGGGTGTAATTCCACATATTTCCACAGCATGAGAGAGAAAAATATCATTACGGTACAACCACTCATAACTACTCAATACCAGTACATCACTGGTCCTTGTTGTAATGTTCTTTTTTTTTTCATGCAGCCTGTGGGCTGAACGAAAAAATAGATTGATCGGTGGGTATGCTCACCATTAGAATACCGCCCTTCATCCACCCACTTCTAATGATGGGCATACATGCACACTTTTTTTAAAATCTGGTGGTGAAATCACCTCCTACAGTGCTGGAGTCACTGATTTACGTATTGTGAGAGCAAACGCTGTTGCCGTCAAGATAAATAGATCAGTGCGGCAGCTGAATGGCGTACCTGGTCCTTGTTGTAATGTTCTTTTTTTTCATGCAGCCTGTGGGCTGAACGAAAAAAAAAGATTGATTGGTGGGTATGCCCACCATTAGAATACCGCCCTTCATCCACCCACTTCTAATGATGGGCATACATGCACACTTTTTTTTTTAAATGTGGTGGTGAAATCAACTCAATAAAACAACAATCTGTGCCAAAAAAAAAAAAAAGTAAAAAATATATGCCAAAGCATGGGGGCAATCCGCCCCTCCACCCCTGCCCCCATGCTTCAGTATATATGCTCTTTTTCTTTTTTAACTGTGGTGGTGAAATCACATCAAATTAAATAAATCAGTGCTGCAACTGAATGGCATACCTGGTCCTTGTTTTATTGTTCTTTTTTTTTCATGCAGCCTGTGGGCTGAACGAAAAAATAGATTGATCGGTGGGTATGCTCACCATTAGAATACCGCCCTTCATCCACCCACTTCTAATGATGGGCATACATGCACACTTTTTTTTAAATCTGGTGGTGAAATCACCTCCTACAGTGCTGGAGTCACTGATTTACGTATTGTGAGAGCAAATGCTGTTGCCGTCAAGATAAATAGATCAGTGCGGCAGCTGAATGGCGTACCTGGTCCTTGTTGTAATGTTCTTTTTTTTCATGCAGCCTGTGGGCTGAACGAAAAAAAAAGATTGATTGGTGGGTATGCCCACCATTAGAATACCGCCCTTCATCCACCCACTTCTAATGATGGGCATACATGCACACTTTTTTTTTTAAATGTGGTGGTGAAATCAACTCAATAAAACAACAATCTGTGCCAAAAAAAAAAAAAAAGTAAAAAATATATGCCAAAGCATGGGGGCAATCCGCCCCTCCACCCCTGCCCCCATGCTTCAGTATATATGCTCTTTTTCTTTTTTAACTGTGGTGGTGAAATCACATCGAATTAAATAAACCAGTGCTGCAACTGAATGGCATACCTGGTCCTTGTATTGTTCTTTTTTTTTCATGCAGCCTGTGGGCTGAACGAAAAAAATAGATTGATCGGTGGGTATGCCCACCATTAGAATACCACCCTTCATTCACCCACTTCTAATGATCGGCATACATGCACACTTTTTTTAAAATCTGGTGGTGAAATCACCTCCTACAGTGCTGGAGTCACTGATTTACGTATTGTGAGAGCAAACGCTGTTGCCGTCAAGATAAATAGATCAGTGCGGCAGCTGAATGGCATACCTGGTCCTTGTTGTAATGTTCTTTTTTTTCATGCAGCCTGTGGGCTGAACGAAAAAAAAAGATTGATTGGTGGGTATGCCCACCATTAGAATACCGCCCTTCATCCACCCACTTCTAATGATGGGCATACATGCACACTTTTTTTTTTAAATGTGGTGGTGAAATCAACTCAATAAAACAACAATCTGTGCCAAAAAAAAAAAAAAAGTAAAAAATATATGCCAAAGCATGGGGGCAATCCGCCCCTCCACCCCTGCCCCCATGCTTCAGTATATATGCTCTTTTTCTTTTTTAACTGTGGTGGTGAAATCACATCAAATTAAATAAATCAGTGCTGCAACTGAATGGCATACCTGGTCCTTGTTTTATTGTTCTTTTTTTTTTCATGCAGCCTGTGGGCTGAACGAAAAAATAGATTGATCGGTGGGTATGCTCACCATTAGAATACCGCCCTTCATCCACCCACTTCTAATGATGGGCATACATGCACACTTTTTTTAAAATCTGGTGGTGAAATCACCTCCTACAGTGCTGGAGTCACTGATTTACGTATTGTGAGAGCAAACGCTGTTGCCGTCAAGATAAATAGATCAGTGCGGCAGCTGAATGGCGTACCTGGTCCTTGTTGTAATGTTCTTTTTTTTCATGCAGCCTGTGGGCTGAACGAAAAAAAAAGATTGATTGGTGGGTATGCCCACCATTAGAATACCGCCCTTCATCCACCCACTTCTAATGATGGGCATACATGCACACTTTTTTTTTTAAATGTGGTGGTGAAATCAACTCAATAAAACAACAATCTGTGCCAAAAAAAAAAAAAAGTAAAAAATATATGCCAAAGCATGGGGGCAATCCGCCCCTCCACCCCTGCCCCCATGCTTCAGTATATATGCTCTTTTTCTTTTTTAACTGTGGTGGTGAAATCACATCAAATTAAATAAATCAGTGCTGCAACTGAATGGCATACCTGGTCCTTGTTTTATTGTTCTTTTTTTTTTCATGCAGCCTATGGGCTGCATGAAAAAAAAATAGATTGATCGGTGGGTATGCCCACCATTAGAATACCACCCTTCATCCACCCACTTCTAATGATGGGCATACATGCACAGTTTTTTTATTTTTAACATTGGGTGCCAAAAAAAAAAAAATGAGTAAAAAAATATATGCCAAAGCATGGGGGCAATCTGCCCCTAATGTTAGGGGTAAATCGCCCCATGCTTTGGCATATATGGGGCAGCCCGATGCTTTGGCAACGGGGTGCACTTGTCACCTGGCTACAGGTGACCTGACAGTCAGACAGCTAGTCCTCCATTGCTGCATAAGTATCAACCACGGCCATGTGAAGCACAAGGAGGAGGGAGGGGCCTCACATCAACATGTTTCCGCCTGATGACGAAACACGTTGATGTGGGGCCCCCGCCCCCTCCCTCCCCCTTGTGCTCCACATGGCTGTGGTGACGCACACTAGATATATACTTATGCCGCAATAGAGGACTAGCTATATGACCCATTAGCAACAGAGTTGGATGCACCACAGTGGATATGGCCAGCCTTGGAACCAGAAGGCCAGCCACATGATGACATCACTACTTTGCATCAGTGAGATAGTATGCGAACGTTGCCAGTAGGACTGACAGGTTCATGTGAGTAACGGGTGCACAAAGCCCAAATCCAAATCCCCCCCCCCAAACTAATTTTACCTATTGCTGCTCCCCCTGAATTTGTGCTATCCACAAAGCACAAATCCCAACCCCCCCCCCCAGAACTAATTTTACCTATTGCTGCTCCCCCTAAATTTGTTTCGTACAAAGCACAAATCCCCCTCCCCTCCCAGAACTAATCTTAAAAATTTGCTTCACCCAACAACAACCCCCTCCCCCCCGGAAATAATTTTACCTATTGCTGCTTTCCCCAAAGCACAAATCCCCCCCAGAACTAATCTTACAAATATGCTTCACCCAAAGCACAAATCCCCCCCCCCCAAACTAATTTTACCTATTGCTGCTTCCCCTCAATTTGTGCTTCCCCCAAAGCACAACCCCCCCCCCCCCCCCCAGGACAAATCTCGTCTATTGCTGCTCCCCGGAATTTGTGCTTTCCCCAAAGCACAAATCCATCCTCCTTGCACAAATTCCTCACCAATATTTACCCTCCCAACAGGAGTTGGATCCTCACTCTGGTCTGATTATTCTTCTCCTTTTCCGCTCCCACAGCTCAAGGAGCGTACTTTCTGTGGAAAGAAAAGACAAGGATTGATTAGTGGATATAACACAGATATAACACATTTCATCTACATCTCAGACAGCCTGTCACTTCTGCACTACTCCTCAGTATAGGACTTGCAGCATTCATTACAGATCTGTCATTTAACACTGGACAACTTGGTATTAACTGTAATTGTGACCCCCCCATGAGGAAGAATCACCTCCAGCTAATCAGAGGTCTTTGTTCCTCTAGTCCTAAACTGCTACAGTTTGTGAAAGATAATACAAAGATAATAATACACAGTACTTACTTTTTTCATGTATTTCCGCAGAGATCCTAGGATTCTTCGAAAGCGACTTTTCTTTTTTCTAGTCTTGTCTTTTTCAGACTCTTCTTTCCATTCGCTTCCTTCTCCTGTGCGTTCTTCCCCTTCACTTCCTTCTCCTGTGCGCTCTTCCCCTTCGCATCCATCTCCTGTGTGTACTACCACTTCCCTTCCCTCTCCTGTGCATTCTTCCACTTCACTTCCTTCTCCTGTGCGCTCTTCCCCTTCGCATCCATCTCCTGTGTGTACTACCACTTCCCTTCCCTCTCCTGTGCATTCTTCCCCTTCACTTCCTTCTACTGTGCGCTCTTCCTCTTTTAATTTGATAAATCTCTCTTCTATTGTGGTCCATTGCAATTGTAATGCGCTCCATCCCCCTTCACTTCCTTCTAATGTGCTCCTTTCCCCTTCACTTCCTTCTAATGCGCTCCATCCCCCTTCACTTCCTTCTAATGCGCTCCATCCCCCTTCACTTCCTTCTAATGCGCTCCATACCCCTTCACTTCCTTCTAATGTGCTCCTTTCCCCTTCACTTCCTTCTACCCCTTCGCATCCATCTCCTGTGTGTACTACCTCTTCCCTTCCCTCTCCTGTGCATTCTTCCCCTTCACTTCCTTCTACTGTGCGCTCTTCCTCTTTTAATTTGATAAATCTCTCTTCTATTGTGGTCCATTGCAATTGTAATGCGCTCCATCCCCCTTCACTTCCTTCTAATGTGCTCCTTTCCCCTTCACTTCCTTCTAATGCGCTCCATCCCCCTTCACTTCCTTCTAATGCGCTCCATCCCCCTTCACTTCCTTCTAATGCGCTCCTTTCCCCTTCACTTCCTTCTACCCCTTCGCATCCATCTCCTGTGTGTACTACCTCTTCCCTTCCCTCTCCTGTGCATTCTTCCCCTTCACTTCCTTCTACTGTGCGCTCTTCCTCTTTTAATTTGATAAATCTCTCTTCTATTGTGGTCCATTGCAATTGTAATGCGCTCCATCCCCCTTCACTTCCTTTTAATGTGCTCCTTTCCCCTTCACTTCCTTCTAATGCGCTCCATCCCCCTTCACTTCCTTCTAATGCGCTCCATCCCCCTTCACTTCCTTCTAATGCGCTCCATACCCCTTCACTTCCTTCTAATGTGCTCCTTTCCCCTTCACTTCCTTCTACCCCTTCGCATCCATCTCCTGTGTGTACTACCTCTTCCCTTCCCTCTCCTGTGCATTCTTCCACTGCACTTTCCTCTACTGCGCTGTCTTCCACTGCACTTTCCTCTACTGTGCCGTCTTCCACTGCACTTTCCTCTACTGTGCCGTCTTCCACTGCACTTTCCTCTACTGTGCCGTCTTCCACTGCACTTTCCTCTACTGTGCCGTCTTCCACTGCACTTTCCTCTACTGTGCCGTCTTCCACTGCACTTTCCTCTACTGTGCCGTCTTCCACTGCACTTTCCTCTACTGTGCATTCTTCCACTGCACTTTCCTCTACTGCGCATTCTTCCACTGCACTTTCCTCTACTGTGCATTCTTCCACTGCACTTTCCTCTACTGTGCATTCTTCCCCTGCACTTTCCTCTACTGCGCTTTCTTCCCCTGCACTTTCCTCTACTGTGCATTCTTCCACTGCACTTTCCTCTACTGCGCTTTCTTCCCCTGCACTTTCCTCTACTGTGCTTTCTTCCCCTGCACTTTCCTCTACTGTGCTTTCTTCCCCTGCACTTTCCTCTACTGCGCTTTCTTCCCCTGCACTTTCCTCTACTGCGCTTTCTTCCCCTGCACTTTCCTCTACTGCGCTTTCTTCCCCTGCACTTTCCTCTACTGCGCTTTCTTCCCCTGCACTTTCCTCTACTGTGCTTTCTTCCCCTGCACTTTCCTCTACTGTGCATTCTTCTACTGCACTTTCCTCTACTGTGCTTTCTTCCACTGCACTTTCCTCTACTGTGCCGTCTTCCCCTGCACTTTCCTCTACTGTGCAGTCTTCCCCTGCACTTTCCTTTACTGCGCTTTCTTCCCCTGCACTTTCCTCTACTGTGCTTTCTTCCCCTGCACGTTCCTCTACTGTGCATTCTTCTACTGCACTTTCCTCTACTGTGCTTTCTTCCACTGCACTTTCCTCTACTGTGCCGTCTTCCCCTGCACTTTCCTCTACTGTGCATTCTTCCCCTGCACTTTCCTTTACTGCGCTTTCTTCCCCTGCACTTTCCTCTACTGTGCTTTCTTCCCCTGCACTTTCCTCTACTGAGCTTTCTTCCCCTGCACTTTCCTCTACTGTGCTTTCTTCCCCTGCACTTTCCTCTACTGCGCTTTCTTCCCCTGCACTTTCCTCTACTGCGCTTTCTTCCCCTGCACTTTCCTCTACTGTGCTTTCTTCCCCTGCACTTTCCTCTACTGAGCTTTCTTCCCCTGCACTTTCCTCTACTGTGCTTTCTTCCCCTGCACTTTCCTCTACTGCGCTTTCTTCCCCTGCACTTTCCTCTACTGTGCTTTCTTCCCCTGCACTTTCCTCTACTGCGCTTTCTTCCCCTGCACTTTCCTCTACTGCGCTTTCTTCCCCTGCACTTTCTTCCCCTGCACTTTCCTCTACTGCGCTTTCTTCCCCTGCACTTTGCTCTACTGTGCGTTCTTCCACTGCACTTTGCTCCACTGTGCTTTCTTCCACTGCACTTTCCTCTACTGTGCTTTCTTCCCCTGCACTTTCCTCTACTGCGCTTTCTTCCCCTGCACTTTCCTCTACTGTGCTTTCTTCCCCTGCACTTTCCTCTACTGCGCTTTCTTCCCCTGCACTTTCCTCTACTGCGCTTTCTTCCCCTGCACTTTCCTCTACTGCGCTTTCTTCCCCTGCACTTTCTTCCCCTGCACTTTCCTCTACTGCGCTTTCTTCCCCTGCACTTTGCTCTACTGTGCGTTCTTCCACTGCACTTTGCTCCACTGTGCTTTCTTCCACTGCACTTTGCTCTACTGTGCTTTCTTCCACTGCACTTTGCTCTACTGTGCTTTCTTCCACTGCACTTTGCTCTACTGCGCTTTCTTCCACTGCACTTTGCTCTACTGTGTGTTCTTCCTCTCTTACTTGTGTTTCCTCTTCCAACATTCCCTGACCTGGCCAGCTTTCGGCAGTTCCGCTCTCCATAGAAGCCTATGAGAAAAAAAAAAAAGAGAAGGTAAGTGGATGTACAGATTTGCAACTCTACTCTTTTGGATGGCGTGGAGAAAGGGTTGAAAATTTTCCATTTTTTTTTATCCTGGGAAAGCTTCCCTTTACTTCCTATAATCTCAGTATAAGAAGTAGTAAGAGGAAAGCCTCCCATCACGACTGCGGACCCGATCACCGTGGGTGTCCCGTGATCGGGTCACAGGAGCTCAAGAACGGGGAGAGGTAAGTGTAATTACACCTTTCCTGTTCTTCTCTGTGGCAATGTCAGTGATCATCTGTTCCCTGATATAGGGGACGACGATTACTGATGTCACGCATCCGCCCCCTACAGTTAGAAACACATATGAGGTCACACTTAACCCCAACAGCGCCCCCCTAGTGGTTAACCCCTTCAACACCATTGTCATTTTTCAGTAATCAGTGCATTTTTATAGCACTTTTCGCTGTGAAAATGACAATGGTCCCAAAAATGTGTCAAAAGTATCCGATGTGTCCACCATAATGTCACAGTCACGACAAAAAAAAAAAAAACGCTGATCGCCCGCCATTAGTAGTAAAAAAAAAATATATTAATAAAAATGCCATAAAAATATTCTTTATTTTGTAAACGCTATAAATTTTGCGGAAACCAACCGATAAACGCTTTTTTTTTTTTTTTTATACCAAAAATAGGTAGAAGAATACGTATCGGTCTAAACTGAGGGAAAAAAAATGTTTATATCTTTTTTGGGGGATATTTATTATAGCAAAAAGTAAAAAAATATTGCATTTCTTTTTTCAAAATTGTCGCTCTATTTTTGTTTAGCGCGCAAAAAATAAAAACCGCAGAGGTGATCAAAAAGATCCCCCACAAAAAGAAAGCTCTATTTGTGGGGGGGGGGGACGCCAATTTTGTTTGGGAGCCATGTCGCACGACCGCGCAATTGTCAGTTCAGCACTGCGGCGCTTTGACGCAGTGCCGAATCGCAAAAAGGGGCCAGGTCCTTAACCTACATATTGGTCCGGGGCTTAACTAGAACAACCTAAGCAGTATATTATTATGGGATACTTACTGTGCTGGCCTGGCTGTATGTAACGTCGTCATCTCTACCGTTTTGTCCATTTGAGGACTCTCCTCCCTGGCACATCTCTCTAAATTTGAGAATGGAATCTCTTCTCCTCTTATATCTCATCTGTCTGAGCTCTTCTGTTCTCGCTTGCTCTTCGAGTCTCATTTTCTCGTCTCTGGCGATAGTCTCGGCCCTCAGCAGTTCTTCTTTCTCCCACGCCATCTGTATCGCCGCCATCCTTTCCCTTTGCTTTTCCTCCTTTAACTCCTTCCCCTTTATTTTGCTGGCCCTTTCTGCAGCCGCTTTTTCTCTCTTTGCTTGGAGCTCTTTCTCCCGCTGTGTCTCCAGGAACTCCTTCATCATCTTTTTCTCCTGCCTGACATCCTCCGCTTTCCTGGCCGCCTCCTCTTCTTTCTTCCTTTTTGCTTCCAGTGCCTTTACTCTCTCAGCCCTAATTGCTTCAGCTCGTGCTCTCTTAATCTCGAGCTCCGCCGCGCTCACCTTTGATCCTCTTCTGTACATTTTGACCTATAAAAGGAGAAGAAAATAAAAATAAACAGTAGAAATGTTAAGGTGGAACTCCCCTCAAAATGTATTTGCTTAAAATTTAGATGGGAATGGGGGGGGGGAGGTTGAGTATTTCCAAAGTTCCTTGCTTTCTGGGTCTTGACTGGGAAGGTTTCTCCTCACTTCCCTTTTATCTCCGTCGGAGAGGAAGTGAGCAGAATCCACAGGCAGCAATAACCCAACTAAGGCGCTAACCCCCTCTAGTTATTGTGAAGCCACTCCGGTCCGGTCTCATGATCAGCTGTCAATGTAGAGCACAGGTGTCAAACACAAGGCCCGCGGGCCAAATCCGGCCCTCCAGGCCATTTCGTTTGGCCCTCGCACCTCCCCTGCAGCTGCAGGAGAGCTCCAGCCCTCCTCTGGTCCGCCTCCAGACCCTTACTTTCTGCTTTCAAGCAATGCTTTCAGCCTCTTCCCAGCAGCAGCATAAGGAAATGGGGGTGCACTGTAATGTAAGGGAGAGTGGGGGACTCAACTTCTGATGGTGGGGTGGCTCTTGACATCTAATGTAAGGGGAGAGGATGTGCTGGACATCTAATGTAAGAGGAGGGGGTGCGCTGGACATCTAATGTAAGGGGAGAGGATGCGCTGGACATCTAATCTTACAGATACAACCGGCCCTTTTGAGGGCCATTATAATGCTGATGCGGCCCCACAATGAAAATGAGTTTGACACTCCTGATGTAGAGGAAGGACAGCTGACAATGGAAGCCCCATAGTAAGCTTATGGGTGGTATCATCGCCCGGGGTATTTGCAGCCGTTGTCGGGGCGACCCCTCCTCTACGCAGAAGCTGAAGTGACCATGTGACCGGACCCCCGGCGGCTTCAGAATAGGTAAGTATACAAATATTTTCTTTACAGGGTTAGGTAGCTTTTAACTGACCTTCCACTTTAACCGCTGAAAGACCAGGCATAGTTCTAAATTTTATTGCTTACAAGGTAAAATCAGTGGGCCAGATTCATAAAAGAGATACGAAGGTCGTATCTATGCGCCTGATTCATAGAATCAGGTTACGCATAGATCTCCCTAAGATCTGACAGGTGTAAGTGACTTACACCGTCGGATCTTAGGCTGCAATTCTAGGCCGCCCGCTAGGTGGCGATTCCATTGCGGTCGGCGTAGAATATGCAAATGACTAGTTACGCCGATTAACGAACGTACGCTTTGCCCGTCGCTGTAAATTTACGTCGTTTCCGTAGAGATACGCGTCGTAAAGATAAACATGCCCCTAGGTGGTCTAGCCAATGTTAAGTATGGCCGTCGTTCCCGCGTCGAAATGTGAAATTTCACGCCGTTTGCGTAAGTCGTCCGTGAATGGCGCTGGGCGCCATTTACGTTAACGTCGAAACCAATGACGTCCTTGCGTCGTCATTTATCGTAATGCACGTCGGGAAATTTTAGGGACAGAGCATGCGGGAACGCGCCAAATTTAAATGGTCCCTGCCCCATTTGAATTAGGCGGGTTTGCGCCGGGCGGATTTACACTACGCCCCCGCTACTTTACAGGC